>JAGFMF010011696.1:2111595-2124074 GCA_019455555.1 Galemys pyrenaicus
TCCTTTCTCTCTCTCTCTCTCTCTCTCTCTCTCTTTCATTTATTCATCTACCCATTCATTCAACAAATCCAAAAATACTTATTTAGCAACTCAACTATGTTCACTAGTAGGCAATACAGTATTATAACAACATGTAATGTATTTTATTTTATTTTTTAAAAAGATTTATTTATTTATGCATACAAGCACAGGGTACAGGCCAGAGGTGTGGGGCTGGTGAGAGAATCCACCAGACAGAGCAAGATGCAGAACAGGCAGATTGACAGAAACACACTGCTGAGGGGAGCAGCGGGCGAGGCAGGAGAGGTCTGCTGTGCCATGTGGGTCTCCTCCCTGGCTGGAGGCAGGGATCGAACTTGTGCTGCAGTGGCTGCGGTTTTTGCTTCATAGTGCGTCGCTTAACCCACTGCGCCACCAGGGCGGGCCTACAACATGTAATGTATTTTATAAGACCAGTTCTATATGCTCTCTCAGCCATAAGTTGATATCTGTCTACTCAAGCACTTGTTTCAAAGTTTATCAGACTAATGTCTGAAAAATATATAGTGAAATCACCCTAGTACCTCAGTGACTCTTTATAGTATTGTTAAAAGATAAATGCATGATGAGATATATATGGATTTCCAACACTATTTTTATCTTATGATTTTTAAAGGAATGAGGAAAATATAAGAAAGGAAAAGTTTATATTACCTTTTAGGTTTTCTTAAAGTTACACCATTCTCATCTAGTGTCAATGCAAACTAATATGTGTTTATTCTGTTATTTTGTGATGAAGTCTCCTTGGCATTTAATGTAGATTGTAAGAGCATCTTCAACATTTTATTTAATTTTTAAAAAGATTTATTTATGTATACAAGCACTGAGGTACAGGCCAGAGTATGGGGTATGTGAGAGGATTTATCAGAGACAGAGCAGGGAACAGAAGATGCAGATTAACTGAATCAAACTGCTGAGGGGAGCAGTAGGAGAGACAGGAGAGGTCTGCTGTGCCTTGTGGGTCACCTCCCAGACCTGCGGCAGGGATCAAACTCATAGTGCAGTGGTGGCAGTCTGCTTCCTAGTGCATTGCTTAACCCATTACGTCACCAGGGATGCCCATCTTCAACATTTTAGATAAAACCTTTGCTCACATAAAATATTTTATTTAAGGGCCTCCCTGTTGGTGCAGCGGGTTGAGCACCACACTGTGAAGCATCCATGGCACAGCAGAGTGAGTTCAATCCCTAGCCAGGGAGGGGCCCCACATGGTGCAGCAGACCTCTCTTGCCTAGCCCACTGCTCCCCTCAGCAGTGTGTTTCAGTCAGTCTTCCTGTTCTGCTCCCCACTCTGTCTCTGGTGAATTCTCTCACCTCCCATGCCTTTGACCTGTACCCCTGCTCTTGTATACATAAGTAAAAAATCTTAAAAAAAATTTTATTTAGGGCCTCCCCTGGTGGCGCAGTGGGTTGAGCAGCGCACTACGAGGCGGGCCGCAGCCACTGCGGCACGAGTTCGATCCCTGCTGCCGGCCAGGGTGGGGACCCACATGGTGTGGCAGACCTCTCCTGCTGTGCCCGCTGCTCCCCTCAGCAGTGTGCTTCAGTCCATCTGCCTGTTCTGCTCCCCACCCTCTGTGGTGGATCCTCTCACCCCCCTACACCTCTGGCCTGTACCCCAGCGCTTGTATGCATAAATAAATAAAAAAAAATTTTATTTAAAAGCTCTGTATTATGAAGAAGCTATATGTCCTGTATAAGTACTGTATATATTCTCCTTTTTGATAATGAGATGTATGTATTGAATAATGTATCTTTTTGCACATAGGCTGCCTGGAAACTCATTCAAACAAGATGCTCATTACTGAGCCGTATCAACCCTTCTGGATAATATGTTTGCTCACTTCATTTCTTCTTGATACTGAATTTTTTATTCTATTTATTAAACAAATTTCACAAATGCTGTTTTTCCTCTAAGCTGTCTCAAAATCAGAATCAATTAAAATTAAAAGAAACTAAATTAATATTTGTTTAGATATTTAAAGTTCTTTTAAAATTTGAATCTCTGCCATGATAGAACAGTTTGCATATTACAAATATGTATATTTTATATTTAAACATAAAACAAGTATTTGAAGTCATTTAAGAGGAAATAATGCAGACATGATCTGAAAGCTATGAACACTGAAAAAATAAAAGCAGAACTGGGCTTTAATTGGCATTTTCCCTGGAAGAATTTGCCAAATTTCACTACCAGGCACTTGAGGATGGGTAGTAAAGCATCTAAGCAGAAATCAGTAGTTTTACTGGGTGGAAGAGTCAGAGGTTGGCATTTGTGTTTCCAAAGTGAACAAGATTTAGGTTAAAAATGCTGAAATGGTCAAATAAACCTCTTACTCCCTCCATTCTCTGCTATTTTAGTTCTCTGCTATTTTGTTGCTTGGTTTTTAGGTTTGGAACTTGCTTCATCATTATATTTACTCCGTATCTCAGTCCTTATTCCCCTACCTTTACTTTAATTTTTGTGTGTGTAACTATCTTCTTGTTCAGTTTCTGTTTTCCTAGTCTTTATACTTAGAGTTTGTCTACAAGTTTAACTTTTGACCTACATTCTGCTGCTATCAGCCACTTTACTATTTCAACGTCATACCTATAAGTATCTGGGCTTGAAAAGATAATCAGTAATCTTGGATTTCCACTCTATGAACTTTCTGGATTCATCAATTTCCATGATTCATCAAATCGCTTGTATTGAACTTAAAACCACAGATTTATCAGAGGCCCTTTCTGTTTTTCTCAGCCACCATCCTAATTTTGAAACTGGAATACTCTTAGAAAATAATGAATTAATCTTTCTTTCTGAAGTAGGACACCTAATCTGGGTTATGGTGGGCATGGGAGACAAAACAGGTTATCCAGCTCTAAAATCCATTCTTTGTTAGTACACTGTACTTTCAATATAGTTAATACTGCTGTTACTCTACAACTATATTCCTCTTTACTGTGTTGGATGTTATCAACAGACTTAATTTTAATTAATGTCAGATCTAGGATTGTTAGAACTTCTGATTGTCATGATGGTATTCTATTAACTGAATAAACTTGCCTTCTAGGGACTTTCCAAAGGTAGATCTAATAAGAGTTGCAAAAATACATCTGCAGAAACCAGCAACTCCATATTAGTACTTCCTATCAGCTTTGACTAAGTACTTTTGAGGTCATCACAAATAATTTTTTTGAGATCAGCACATATATAAATTCAAATGTCCATTAAGAAGCATACATACCATCTGATGCAGCTGTCTTTGCTATATAGAGAAACTAATTGAATCTCTAATCAGTATACCATGTGCTGAATTTTAGTGTTGTGTTTCTATTACTTTGTGATTTGAGATTTGCACTAGATGTTTGGTAAAAAGCTTACACTTCATTTCTCCTAGAAAGTCGGTGTTTATTTTTGGTACCATGGTTGATGTTTTAAGCCCTTCTTCAGTTCAATTTTGATGTGTTCTTTTTAACGACTTTGCTCTTGGATTTGAACTGAAATCTTATGAATAACTAGAATTTGAAATTTTGTGAAAGTCCAAGAAAGAGAGAGGAAAATGGGAATTTCTATTTTTTTTTACTTTTAGCAGTCTCGAAAAAGTCATATGCACTCATTTACTCTTCAGAATTACTCAAAATTAGCTTCCAGAAAGCATTCCATTGCATGCCTCACATGTCTGGTTGGGGTGAACTCGGGGTGAACAAGAGGGGTTGTTTTTCTGGAGCCTCTTGCTTTGGAATTGCTGTATACTTTTGTGAGCCTTCTTGGTCACTTAAGCTCCAAAATTACCTACTGCTTTTAAAATCATGGAAACTTTCAAGGTCGAGAAGTTTATTCAAAAATTCTGAATTTGGTACCTTGAGTACATGTCCTCATTCTATCAGAATGTAATCTAAGAAGAAATTTACTTAACGAACTTAACTTTGTCTCCTTGATAAGTGGTGTTCCCATGTACATTGCTTAGTTTCAGAGTTGAAGAGGGCATTGGTTTTGAAATTATGTTATATATATATATATAATGAATCTATAGATTATTTCACATATCAAGTGACATTCTGATTAGTTATTAATACTTGGCTCTCAGAGAATCAGGGTGATCTCTGATGTGCAGTGCATGTCAATTTCATAGTTCCACCGTGACCAAACTAGAGACTCAAAGTCACTAACCATGGGATTAGAAAGAGTTAACTACAGTGCTCCTGTGAACTACAGCATTGTGAACTGGTTGTAGTACACCTCCACTACCACAATGGAAATTTAAATAATTTTTTCACATGATATGTGATAGTAATAAATGTGAAAGAGTAGGAACTGACATTTATAGGGGTGGTTTCAAGAGTGTTATTCTGCCACTGACCAACTTTGTCATCTTAAAGATTTGTTTTATTTATTTATGCATACAAGAACTGATGTGTAGGCCAGAGGTGCAGGAGTAAGAGACAGAGTAGGGAGCAAAACAGGCAGATCAACTGAAACACACTGCTGAGGGGAGCAGTTGGTGAGAGAGGGGAGATCTGCTGTGACATGTAGGTTAACTCCCTGGTCTGGGATGGAACTCATGCTGCACTGGTTGACAACAGCTTGATAGTGCTAGACTTTAACCCCTGAACCATCAGGGACACCCTAATTTTGTCATCTTAAAGAAAATCATTAAACCCTAACTCTTGCCACCAAAAATTGAGGACAATATGACTTTCTTATGGAATTTTAAGAAGGAATTTGTGGAAATAAAACAAAAAGAAAAGACTGATTTAATTTTTTGAGGGGAGGAGGAAGAACTGATATAGAAAAATGAATGTGAACAGGACACATACAACAATGGCACATGAAGAGTTGGCCAAAGTGGGTTTAATAACAGTGAAAGAATTATTAACAGGTAGAATTAAAAGGCTTAGACCCCACAGACTTTTTAAGATGGCCAGTGCATTTATTCATTCAAGCCTTTTTTTTTTTTGGGTCTATCCAAATGTACCGTTGAAGGGAGAGTCCACAGGCAAAGAAAGGAGGAGCTCTGAGCAAGCTTGCCATGAAATCCCTCAGATCTTTTTTTACGGGTGGGAGTTGTGAAATGCTTTTTGCATCTATAATTAGGGAATGAAGTGGAGCAGATGGCTACAGAGCAGTTATAATTAAAGTATAATGCACAGTAAAATCACCTTGTGCAGCCAGTGATACATCCGCGCCAGAAAATATTAATTCTCTTTGACTGTGCTTTTAAGCTTCTTCAGGCTTCAGGGAATGGCTGTTGCATCATGGCACTGATTTCACACACTCTTTTTGTGCTCTAAGTTCCGTTCACAAATTCTGGATTGCCCTTTGTTCAATTATATAGCTCATTGAGTGTGTTATTTAATAACAAACACTTAATTGTTAAAATAGAGGCACGTGATCTTCATTAACAGAACAGAATTGGTTTGCTGCGGTAATACCTTACTGGGTTAAAAATTCATTTCTAAATTCATACCTTACTGGGTTAAAAATTCATTTCTAAACTTTTCATCTGCATCAATAAAATAAGTATCAAGTACAAACAACAACATAAACAGTCTCTTTACCCAGGACTCAGTTGACCAGAATATAAGTTGATTAGCATAGGCACATATACTGACTTTTAACATGCTGAATGTGTATTTCTCTTTTCTTCTGTGTAAGAAATAATACAGCAGATGAACAAGTACTAGGCCAGAATCAGATGTCTCTGGTGTTAATTCTGACTTGTATTCTAATTCCCTGTGTGTTCAGACCTCTCTTTTCTCAGCAATGAGATGAAAAAGTTGGACTCCATAATCAATGTGGGCCTTTCAGGTTCTCTTGTCTTTTTCTCCTTGAGTTTAACATAGGACCTATTTTGTCCTATTAATATACTATATGGTAATAATAATCTTTCTGGAAAGAAGCATGGGAAGAAAATAAATGTTTCTTTCTTTGAGAGTTTATTTTGTTTTAATTTCCAGAAGATGTGAGAGATGAGTGCCCCATATTGATTTCTGTTTTGTTTTTTTTTTTTTCTGGGAGTCATGGAACAGTCCCTATAGACCACAGGCAGTCACATTGGGGAGAATTATTCACCACCAGTTTGCATTGCCTTCATGGATAACAGAAGACCTTAATTGCCAGAATTTCCTCCCCCCGTCCACTAATTTATTGAAACACATCATCTGTATACTTTGCCCTTTAAATATGAAACTGCTCTGTGACTACAACAAGTGCATAAACCATTCAATGAAGCAGGACTTCTGCCCTCATTTGAAAAAGATTTTTCTTTTTTATTCTCCTCTCAGAAAAACTAAACAAAATGAAACCAGTGATAAAGCAAACAAACAAAACATCCCTCTTTCTTTCTAAGATTAATCAAATTCAACACCGAAGTTTCTAGCCAATTATTTAAAGGTAATTTATTTTAAACTGAACAGTCAGCTTAAGTTTAAGTAACTACTGAATGAATGGGTTACTAGAACAATTTCCTTAACAGAGAATTTGTAGAAAGAGCAGAATTATTTTTCATTATAAGCATTTTGCAAAGGATTTGGTCTTTGGAATCAAAATGCTCTGAGTTTGAATATAAGACCTTATATCTTATTTTGTAATGTGGCCTTAAAGGAGTTCTTTAACTATTCTGAGTTTTGTCTTTCTCATCTATCAAACAGAGAAAATAAAACCTAAATTGTAAGTGTAAGGGTTAGAATCAGTAAATATAAACTACTTGTTAGACAGGTACTTATTAGATTCTGTCTACTGTTTATCTCCCATTTACCTGATAGAGCTGTTTAATATGCTCTCACTCTTCATCACCATCCTTCCATTTAACTCTTTAACATCTAGGCAAATCCAGATCTTTCTTTGTAACATTTTAAAAGTCAATGAGGGCTATAAAATGCCCACATACATTTTAATGGAGAACTGTATGACTCTGCAAATTTCTTTTCTGAGCTACTTAACTGAAAATAACTTTTAAAAAGATTCAAACAAGATCTTGGCTGAAAGTGTGGTGTAAAAAGTCTCTTGGGCTGTCAAGGATCCAAAATTTACCTATTAGTTAGCAAGGGTTATGTTGCTTGTAGGGTATGAATAATGGAGATTGAATTTTGGAAATGAGTCAGTCATTCAACTAATTTTTGTGTGTTACTTCCTCAGCATAAAATAAGAAACAAAATTAAAAATATCACCTCTACAATTGGTAAAGCCCTCACGTTGTCTTACTTGATGTTCTCAAAATTCTAGGATACACTCCGGTCATAATTTCAGTTTACATGTTTTATTTACCTAAGAAGCAAAGATGATAAGTAATTTTTCTGGTCACCCAAGAAACAAACAGGAAGACATTCCTTGAACACATGCCTCCTGACTTCCTACTTCCCCTTCCACTGAATCATACAGTTATCTGGCTCAAACGATATAGTCTTTCAAACCTTGGCTCCCACTCAAGACTTCAGAGTTTTGATGTTACTTGATGCTCTTCCAGTGATTTTACTTCTTCTCAATGAAACTACATAAAGAGTGGAGAGAGAATGGCATCTGACCACTTAGGAATTCAATTCCATACAAATAAAATGAAAGATGCTTGTCATGTCTACTGATGTTAAAGCCAAGAAGAAAACCTAGCCTCTAAATGTTAGACCACTATTCATTCCAAATCAATATACTGCTTTTTTTATTTGACAAGAAATTTCACATTAGAGACATTTTATCTGAAGTGTGTTTTGTCAAATATAGCTAGCTACAGTAGCTACACCTGCTATGTGGAGAAAATGCAAAGAAACATCTGGTTTATCCTCCAATATAGGAAAACCATGGAATCTTGTTAAGACTGAGTTAGCTGTGTCTCCTTCTATCTTGTTATATGTTTGTCTCAACAACTGAGTTTATATTGCCTAATGGTACCACTTACATGATTGTCTTCCTGCTAAATATCGAACTCCTTGAAGATTAACTATCTGATCCTTTAGAGCCCAGTATAGATCCTCATACGTAAAATCTGATTAATAAACATGTTAAATAAAATTAAAGATACTCAAGTTTCCTGTTTCTGATCATATTATGGACTAAGAAACTGGATAAATCTCAATGGAAACAACTATCTTAAGAAAAAGTGTTTAATCTTATATTGTCATAGAGCTAGAGAAAAGGTTAAAAAAATCTTCTAGCTAAAGCAGTAAGCTTAGGTAGGAATCCAAGAGCATGATCCAGCCTTACCAAAGATAGAATTCACTTTGAGGGATTTTTTTGAACAGGGTGAACTTGAGCTTTAGTGTTCATAGTTTAAAGGGCATAGAGAATAGGAGATAAAATATTTACCTGATACAATCAGTCAACAAAGCTATCACTCTGTTATTTAATTGGGATGTCAAAGACTATAAACAATACACAATATTGAAATAAAAATAAACACTCCTCTTCTCTCCCAGGAGACAGTGAAGTGAATCAAATGCCCCAAGTCTAAACAAAGAATAGAGGAAGAAAACATCTCTAATTATAATTTGGGTTCTTACACTAACTTTTATGCATGTTTTCAGCCTAAATTATTAACATTTTACTGATTCGATCACATCAAGATGAAAACTTAATTGCATATTGACTGATAATTCCCATAGATACCTAGTAGAAGCAAACACAAATCTTCTCTAGAGAAGCTCATCTATATTCCAAACTCAAAAAAATAAATCCCCTAAGAAAGACTGATCAAAATGAGTAGTTCATGGTCAAAAATAACAAACACATGAAAACAAGGCACCACAAATAAAAAATCGTACAAATAATAGAGCAGAACTCCACCTAAAGGGACTTCAGATACTGGACTTATTAGTTAGAGCCTGTAAAGTAGTTGTCTAATTGTTACAGACAAGTTTCTAAAATGGTCCTTGATGACTTGCACCTCTTAGTATTTATACACTTGTATAATCCTCTCCTCTGGAGTGAGGAGGCTAACTGTGGTGACTTGCTCTGATGAATAGAATACGTCAGAAGTGATGGAATGTCAGTTCTGTGATTGTTGAGACTGTGACTTCTGTCTTACCAGCACTCTCTCACACCTCCATGACTTGCATACTTTGATGAGATAACTGGCACGTGTCCACGTGACAAGGAAATTAGCTTGACCTCCAGCTAACTGCCAGTGAGAAACGGAGGGCTTTGGCCAGCAGCCTGGAAGCAGCTGGATAGAGCAACTTCTCTGCAGACCTTTATAGATATAGCCCTGATTGCAACCTGGACCAGAGACCCATAGCTAGTTGTGCCAGCGCCCTTGACAGATAGAAATGGAAAATGAATAAATATGTGTTGTTTGTGGCTGCTACCATTCTAGATACTACATTTAGGAAATTCATGTTATTTCACTACACTTTTACTCTAGTCCTTGTTTTTGCTAAATAAAAAAATCTGAAGAAAATTTCCAATTTTCCAATAAAAAGTAAAAGTAATGTCCAGCATTTGCAGGGAGTCATTCTAAATGCTGCAAGTGGCACAGACACACTGCTTCTCAGGGAACTACTTCATGAAGGTTATGTATCTATTTTATCATACCTGTTTTTATTATATGTTAGTGTTGTTGTAGGTGTCATATATGAATTGATATGGTTGGTCTGGGAATGAACATAATTTTTCTCATATAAGTTAATGGCAATAGTGTCTTCTCTTTACACCATTTCACTTTACAAAAGGTTTCATAAGAATTGTTCTAATTTTAGATAGTGGGGAAAACCTTTAATTTGTTACATGGTAAATAACTAAGTTATTACTGTATTTAAAGAAATGAAAGTCATATATTGAAAGTAAAGATGAAAATTAAAAAGTGCAAAGAAAATCTGAATATTTTAAGAAGTACCAAATAATATTTTAGGAATAAAATAATTTTATAGCAGATTGACATAGCAGATGAGATCATTAAAAATTATGACATACTTGACAAAATTGCCCCAAATGCAACATTGAAGGACAGCAATGAAAGATGTGGAAAGTGTGTTAGAAGAAAGAGAAAAGAGAGTACAGCCAATATTTTAAAACATACTGACTGATAATTTTCCAGAAGTGATGAAAAACATCAACCAAACATTTCAAAAAAAGCATTAATGGAAAAGCTGGTTATTCTGTCTACAGTCTGTGGCTTAATGCCACTTTTAAAAAAAATATCTTATGAACCATACTATGGATATGAAGGGATTTAATATATGGGGAAGCTGGGTAAAAGATATGTGGGAATTTCTTTATTGTATTTGTCACTTTACTATAAGTCAAAACTACTTTAAAATAGAATTTTATTCCAAAAAGTAAAATAAAAAATATTTCTGGAGAGGTATTCATTAGAGTTGTACCTGCTATTTCAGATGAATTTTCCCAATTATGAAAACTTAAAAAAAACTTAAATTTTGTAACAATAAAACCACTAAGAAGGTGGGAGCATTTCAAGTCAATAGATGCGAAGTTTAAATACTTTATCATTTATTTTTTTTTATTTTTTTCATTTTAATGTGCTAAGATGGGTTTTAAAGTGCACATACAATGTTTTTTGAATACTACATCCAATCTCTCAAAACTCATAATTCTAATTTTTATTTTGTTATGGTACAGTTTAATGAAAGTCTAGCAAATATAACTAAAACTTTATTTTGTTGAAGAAATAGAGTAAACTGGGAAGGGTAGACCCTTATTAAGAAGGAAACTGTCTTAAATTATTTATGATAAAAAGAGCTCTCATCATAAAAAATTTAGATTGTGAGTTTATTAGCTACTATAATCTGTCTTTTTAAATAAATAAAATATAGCTACATACTTCTGTTTTTTTGAATAAATCATTGAAGATGTATGTTTGTCAGTGTGTGTGTGTGTTAGGGATAAATGGTGGATATTCTTTTTTTTTTAAGATTTATTTATTTATGCATATAAGAACTGGGGTACAGGCCAGAGGTGTGGGGGAGTGAGAGGATTCATCAGAAACAGAGTGGGGAGCAGAACAGGCAGATTGAGGGGAACACACTGCTGAGGGGATCAGCGGGCATGACAGGAGAGGTCTGCTGTGCCATGTGGGTCCCCTCCCTGGCCAGCAGCAGAGATCAAATTCCTGCTGTAGTGGCTGTGGTTTGCTTCATAGTGCACTGCTTAACCCACTGCGGCATCAGGGAGGCCCGATGGTGGATATTCTTGAATACCTCTGAGGAATTTTTGTAAGAGACATTCATTAAGTGTAACAAAGTGAGCGAAGATGTTTGCAAGTTATTAGTGCATTGGTGGTGTCCCCTGAAAGGACTTCAGTTCATTAATTCTCATCCTCCCAACCCATCTGTCATTAAAGTTCTAGAAAAGAGTTTCCTTATGATTCATCCTTCAGCTCATGGGCTTGAATTCCTGTACAGGTGATAAATCAGGGTTACTGAGGCCTTAATGTCTTTCACAGTCAGACACACAAGGAGACAAAGCAATGATGAAGGTATTAGACTGTGACAGATCAAAACCCCAGAGTGCAGGTGTAACAAAAATTATATATTTTACTTTCTTGGGCTGTTTATTTCACTTGACTTGGTTCATTTTGTACCTCATTTTCAACAAATTTAAAGCAGAGTGTGGTTAAAATGCTTTATCATCTATTGGCATAAATTGTCCCAGAAGGTATTTTATCCTTTGTTATTTTTCAACTTGAAGCTGGAGTTTCGATCAGCAATGTCATAATTTTGTTACCCAAACACTATACACCAATTATTCTGTCAGGATTATAATTAAGAATATTTTAGAACCTTTCCAAAGAAAAGCACTTCAATATTAAGAACACATTTCTAGAGCTTCACAAACTCCTTGCCTCTCAGTAGCATAGAATAGTCTCCCCACCCCCAACAAAATTCAGAATATCAAGTATGGGTTTAATGAATGGATACAACTTGTTCAATCTCACAACTCATGGGATATAATACTGTAGTTCATATGATAATTTTCTCCCTTTGCTTTCCCTTATTATCTAGTTCTTATTTCACTAGTCTGATTATATCATTATATTCTTACATTTTATGATTGTAATGATTAAGTACAGGTTTCCCAAGAAAAATATCACAAATTATAAATGAGAACTCACTTAGGTATAAACCTTAATTATCTCTTTAAAATTCCCTTCATACTTCTTTCTATAATGACTGACAGGTGAGTTTCATATAGCATAGAAAACAGTTATAGTCAATGTGCTGATATCTAACAGAGTGTAAATAAGAATCAAAGTATAGTACTTCATTGAAGTGGCTATGATATTATCACCCATTGCTGGATTTTTAAGAAGTATCTCTCACGGACTAAAGCCAGGATTAATAAAATTTTCTTGAGGATTCTGTCTTCTTTAGAAAAGTGCTGTCCTTTGTGGTGAACATCCCCAGGTGACTTCTCTGGAAAGGCTGAATAGAAAATTGTCCCTTTTCTTTTTTTTTTCTTTTTTTTTTTTTTTTAAAGATTTATTTATTTATGCATACAAGCACTGGGGTAC
>JAGFMF010011696.1:2124124-2159113 GCA_019455555.1 Galemys pyrenaicus
CAGACAGAGCGGGGAGCAGAATAGGCAGATCAACGGAAGTACACTGCTGAGGGGAGCAGCGGGCACAGCAGGAGAGGTCTGCTGCACCATGCGGGTCCCTCCCCAGCCAGCAGCAGGGATAGAACTCGTGCTGCAGTGGTTGCGGTTTGAGTTGCTTAACCCACTGCGCCACCAGGGAGGCCCTGTCCCTTTTCTTTTTTATTGCACTCAGACCCATGTAAGAAATGTTATGTGTATAAAGACTTGTGTGCACACAGAACATTTTTGAAATGTTTTAAAAAGAGATGCAATATGATCAAATTAATTTTTAAAAAGGATTACTCTGTCCTGTCTGTGAGGAATGACCTGGAGGTGGAACAAGAGTGGACCAGGAAAGTTCTTGGGAAGTTTACTGCGATCATGTGGATTATATGCTTTCATTGCTTTAGTCTTCTTGATTTACTTCAGTGCACTACAAGGGCCAGAATCTCACGGGGAGAATATCCAATCTTAAATTGATTATAGGAGTTGACTTTCAAAGATAACAAGCTATTGGGGGTCATGTGGGAGAGGGTCTGGCACAGAAGGTAAAGTCTTCACATTAAATGTGTACTGCTTCTGCTAAACATGTGTACACCACACTACCTGTATTTTGAGCACCCAATTGGTCAGAATATCAGACACTGACATGTCAGCTGTAAGAGAGTGACTGTGTCATCCACCTACACAGTTGCTTCCCACTCAAGAATAGACAATGACCGGTTCATAAAGTAGGGTGAGGTCCTGTCTTGATTTGGAGTGTTATTAATCCACATGATTGCAGTACCTTCCCAAGAAACTTTCTTGGTCTACTCTTGTTCCACCTCCAGGCCATTCCCCACAGACAGGACAGAGTAATCTTTTTTAAAAATTATGATCATATCACATCTCTTTTTAAAACCTTTCAAAAATGTTCCATTACTCTAACAATACAACTAGACTCCTTTCCTGGCCTGGCTTAAACTGGCTCTTGAATAAGTCATTCTTCTCTTGTGCCATCTCTCCTCAGTCACTCAGTCCAGACACAGTCTTCTTTCAAGCTCCTAAACATGCCAAGCTCTTCCCTACCTCAAACTGTACATGTGCTATTTCCTCTACTTGGCATGCTCTTTCCTCACTTCACACTTTGACTCACTCTTTTTGTCTTCCAGATTATATCACTTCTTCAGAAAGACCTTTTTTAACTGTTCAATCTAATGTCAATTTATGAACTTTCCCTTCTATTATTTGTAATTCCCACCTCTTTTCTGGAACTTTTAATAACATTTATCACATTTTCCTGATTATTTAAACCAGTGGTACAAAAATCTTTACATTTTGTGCCCCTACCATATGCCCATGATTCTCTTTGCCTTCTACCTTCTTGTGTAGCACATTCTAGCAAACTCCTGACCTCTGAATCCTTAAAGATTTTACTGCAGTGCTAGTATTATGATCTTTATAATTTCTCCCCTACTTTCTGAAGCACAGGTGTCTTATCAAGGCCTCCCATAAGCCCATCTCTTATTTGTCCTCCCTGAGCAGCTTGATGTTACTGATGTAATGCATCAGTGATGTTCTGTGGTTTGACCAGACAGCTCAGGTATCTTCATTCTACAATAACACAACAAGCTGAAGAGTGAATGTAGACCTGAGGCAAAGCTATAAACAAATATTGTTGCATGTGCCATGTGAATGTGGTATATCATTCCCCTCTATCATCAGAATAGTCAAGAATGCACTTACTAAGTCAATGACTGAATATGCTGTATCTGCGATCTGCTCTAGCTAACTTATCACCACTGCACAGCAGTGACTATCAGCATTATTACTTGATTGAGCTTTCAGAAGTCTATATTCAGTCTCCAAAAATCATCTGAGTTCTGTAGGGACCATGCTTAGGAATTAAAGAAATGTCATAAGGACAATATCTGTAAGAGAGATCCTTGTTCTTTAGTTATTTAATCATGGCACTAATCACCATCCTTCCTGAAATGTAAGATCACTTTTTATTTGTTCCTGTGGCCTGGTGTGTACAAAGAAGTTTCCATTTGCTTTTCCCACTCTGACAGCTTTTACTCCATAGGGCAAGAATCCAATGCGGGTGTCACTTCAGCTTTCAAGTATATGAATGCTCATTAAATTTTTAGCAACTGGAAAAATTACCACCAAATAGTTCTACAACCACTATGAACTCACTATGAGATGTATTCTCACCAGGATTCCACTTACACGTGAGCTCTTATTCCAACAGGGTTCCATGATTAGTGAGAGTCCTTGGTTATCCTTTCTAATCTATATTAATGCACATACAATATACCCATTGTACAGTCAGTCATCCAAGTCATAAGCTAAAGGTACGACTGACTATGTGATTTGTGGGATCCAGCACAAATCAAAACATGGAATTGCTATTTAAATATATTAAGAATTATACTCAGTGAAACAAGTCAGAAGGCAAGAGAAAAATATCAGATGGCTTCACTATTAGAAGGAATATGAAAGAACAACAGCAACAACAAAGAATAAGCTCAAGGAATTGGGCAATTATAACCAAACACAAACAAAAAACTTAACAAGACCAAAAAGCCAAGATAAACCAAAGGGACCATGGTGGGGAGGGGAAGGAGGGGAGGGCAAAGATGGGGATGAGGGCAGAAAATGCACAAGGGACTGAGGTGATGGTACACAGGTGGAATGGTGGTGGGTACTCTCTGGGGAATACAAATGATGTCAAATATAATTAATAATATAAAAAAAAAGAGAGAGAGAGAAAAAAAAAGATTTTCAAGTAGGGGTCCCTGGTGGTGCAGTGGCTTAAGCAATGCATTACGCACTATGAAACAAACCACAACCATTGCAGCAGGAATTTGATCCCTGCCTCTGTCCAGGGAGGGGACCCACATGGCACAGCAGACCTCTCCTGCCATGCCCGCTGATCCCCTCAGCAGTGTGTTCCCCTCGAACTGCCCGTTCTGCTCCCCACTCTGGTGAATCCTCTCACCTCCCTGGACTCTGCCCTGTACTCCTGCTCGTGTATGCATAAATAAATAAAATCTTAAAAAAAAAAAAAAAGAATTTCAAGTAGGTGACGACACAACATCAAAGTAAGTGAGGAACCATTTTTTTAAGTGCTGACTCATCATATATACCTGAAGTTGGCCTTAACTGTAGGTTTCTATAGAGAAATCTAAAGAAATTTCCATAGCATATACTTTTTTTCATTGTGTTATAATCCTGGGAATCTCTAGCCAGTGGATTCTAGAACAGGTCAAGAAACCACATGAAAGATGTGACTTTGTGTTGGGTGATCATATTTAACCTCCACTCTTACCTTCTGACTGTAGGTGTAAGCAGAACTTTGTTGACTGCTCCTTTGTTCTGCCCCTAGATATACCATGTCTATTGATCATCTCTAAAATCCTCCCTGAGTTAACAAACACCTCCTCACCACTCACCGCACCCTTACTGATCATTATGATAAATATGGCCTTATGATACCGTGAAGGTAAGTTCCACCATTTGGGCTCTATAAAACTTGGGAGAGTAAATGGCAGGCATCACCATAGATACTAACAAGTCTAGGTCTGTGAATGTTTTTCTTATTGCCATAATTGGTTTGCAGAGAAGATCCAGGACCAAAGTTCTTAGTGATGCTGATATGCTTTTCTCCAGCACATTTCTTTCTGATGGCCTTGAGGAAGCTTTGTCCTCTTGACTTCCCCACCCAGTGCATTCTTGGTAGATTTTCTGATTTCACATTATATATCTATTTTAAAATGTACATTCCCTATAGTTTCTTTATTCCACCTTTATTTCATCTTCTAGAGAAATTCATGCAATTTCATTTTACTCAGCATCATTTACTATTTATATAAACTCACAATAGCTCTCTAGCAGTGAGCTTTACTCATGCACATTGGGTCTTACCAGGGTGTTAACTCAACCATGTTATGAGAAAGTATAACCAAGCCAATGAACTCTTCCTTATTTAGTCCGATTCTAATTGAATACCCTCAAAATTCACCCCAGTGATATGTTACCTACTTCTACTAGTAGATGCTGGTTAAACCTAACAATTCCTTTGTTATATATTTTTTGTCCTTATCATGGTTATTGGGGTTCTTCTGGTATTTAGTCCTATTGAAAGGCTTTGTAGCCTAGTGAGTAGGTAAAGACACTCCTGATGGGGAATATCTATTGATTCTTTGTGAATGGTCTCTATAGTACTTTCTAGTTTGAAGTGTTAACTCTTACTAGGAAAAGATAGTCCATATCTACCAACTCTGAGACTTCAAGTGAGTGCTTTGGTTTGAATCTTTGTATAATCCAAAATTTCATATATTGAGATGCTGATGCCCAATATGGTAATAATATTAGGCCTCTGAGGGGAGGGCAGGTGGGTCCTTCAGGACATGATTGGGAAGTGAGGATGAGTACTCACGGATGGCATCAGTGACTTTTGAAAGAGACCCATTAGGTTCTTTAGCTCCTCCACCATGTGAGGACATGACTAATCTGTAAACTGAAGAAGAGCCCTTCCCTGACTATGCTGGCACTCTGATCTCTGACTTTCAGTCTCCAGAACTGGCAGAAGTATTTTTTTTATCTATAACCACCAACTCTGTAGTATTGTGTTATAGCAGTCCCAATTAAGACATTCTACAGAATCAAATTATCAAGGATATCCTCTCAATATCCTTATCCACATTTCATGGTCTTAGATATTTCCCACCAGTTTTGACAGAGCATTCAAATATCTATTGACTTTGTGACTCTATCAGATCCTCAGTCTGCTACTTAGTTTTGTTTGTTTTTGCAAAGAGGCCCTCATCTCTTTGTGAGCTACCAAAGAGGCCATCTGGCTCTCACACTTAGCCTTTAACTGCTTGTTAAGAGCCCTCAGTTTCTCAATATCCCTTTGCAAAGTGTCAACATAACTTAGCAATTACCATGCAACTGTGCTTCCTTATAGGCATTATTCCCATGTATCTTCCTACACCCTAAATCTTGGAATTTTTGAGAGTTTACCCATTTAGTCAATGTTTTCTCAGCTCAATATCGATAAAATCTATAACAATTGTGCCCACATCTTAAGCCAGAAATTATACATATAACACAGTCCTCTGGATGCCCTCTTATTTTCTTGATGGGTGAGGAGTGATCATTCCCAGCTGATCCAAACTCTATATACACATTCTTGAATCACTTTCAAAATTATTTGTATCACTTTGTGTATTCTGAGGAACAGATCCCAAGATGCAATGAGATATGGTAGGGGGGTGTCATTGCAGGATAAAGAAGAAAGGATCAGATGAATAAGAGGGACATTAGAGTGTAATACATGCAGACAACCATGAAGAAGCTGAGAAAAAAGGAGGGTTCAGGAGGAAGAATGACACCATGCAGTGCGATTTAAGGTTGCCAGTGGAACATTCAGAAGAGTAAGTCACTCTATTGGAGACATCCCTTATGTTGCTGTAATGGGCATAGGTTAGTAGCTCCTCCAGGCTCAGTCACTGGAGGTATCAACTTGGAGATAGCATGGTTTCAGTGACAAAGCAATGTGGATGGGAGGAGCAGCACCTGTGGTTGTCCATCAGTTGTACACTTCCACATCAGGGGAGCTGGGCAGGGTATTTCTGTGGCTGCCACACTGTGTCACTAATGTCTCACGAGAGTCGTTTTATTTTTCCTGTTGAGCCAGTTGCTTCAAATGTCTCCCAAGGGTTGTTTTATTTTTCTGTTGAGCCTATTGCTTCAAAAGCAAGAACTCAGTCTGACACGCTGCATAATCACATGCTGGACCTGGGTCACACAGTTCCACTTCATCCAACCAACAGATGAAACCCCTCTGAATTCCATTTAACCTCTATCACCACATTTATGGATATATTTCAGATTAGGGTGAGCATGAGACATTCCCAGTCCTTAGAAAAAATTCTCCATGAGGATCCACAATCCATCGGGGAACTGAGACACATTCTTGGAGATCCATTCACTGTGGCATAACTTGTGTAACCTTTCTGTTATGTATACATTCCAGAGACAATTGCTTTCAATTGCACAGCTTTTTTTGGGTTGTAACTATCTAAGGCATACTCTTATATATATATTTATTCTGTGACAAAAAAACTGTATAAAGTATTTGTAATGCTTGTTTATCATGCTTTATTTCTGAATATATAGATACAGATTCCGTGTATGAAGTTTTTAGACGATGGAAAAGTATTAGCAAGAAAATACTTTCTTCATTCATAGCCTCATCCATCCCAAAACAATTACTATAGAGAGTTCATGAACTTCTCCTCCTTTCGTCTTTCTGTAGCATCCATATATTTTTTCCACATAAGCACATACTATATATCTTGCATAGATTGTTTATTTCTTCAGTTTGAAGACTTTTAATTATTTATTATTTTGTCTTGATTACTTTCCTTGAATATCAGGAAAGAAAACAGAAAATCTGTGAATAACAAGTCTCACTGTATATAGACATTATATATATATATTTATTCAATATATATTTATTTTAAATACTTATTTACATAAGTATATATTTATATTTTATGTAATGCATACATACATCTTTGTGTATATATTTACATTTATCTACCTATAATATATATAGTTACAAAATATCATCACTGCTAACTGTTTTCCCTCTCTCTACTTTTCTCTATGTATGTATAGTCAGAGTCACGGGATATGAGAGAGAAGGACTTTTACTTTTGAGATATTTATCTTGCAATAATGATCATAATGTAAATGGTAGCTCACTCAGGTCCATGGGGATAACAGAATTTACTCTATTCTGTTACATTTGGAGGATTTAAATGGATCACTGGCTGAGTGACAAAATAGTGTATTACTTACCCAAAGGCATTGAAGAGTACTTGTGTTTCCAGACTAATGTTATTCCTCCAAGCTGGCACTTTAAATTTACTCCTCAACTTTGCAGAGAAGTTGTTGTAAACAAGATCCATTCAAGGGTCATCCTTTGTGGATTCCCCTGTAAGGATGCCCTAAAATCACTCCCATCCCACAGATGCATTTATCAGGGTATCCTCCCCCACATGCTTCAACAGTGCACACAACTAGATTTCAAAATAAGCAGAGTTAACATTCTTGACTCCTGGCCCAAATGTGGGTGCTTGTCATGAGCTCATGCCTTCCTTTGGGAGCTGGCATTAGTGGTGCTTATGTTATCAGAGACTAATTGGACCAGAAAAGACACGGAGAAACATGTGGTAGAGATCATGAAGTGGATTCTATGATATAAAAAAAAGTGCACAATGTATTCTGAAACATTTGCAGTGTTATCATTGTGGTGATAATGTCAGGAAGCAGGTTTAACTGAGTGAAGATCACTATCTGAATGATTAATGCAAAGTCATCAATTGTCTCTTTCTCTATAAAATGGAGATGATTATACCTAACTTGACTAGAGATTTAGTGTTATTTAAATAGGTCGCATACATAAAATACATGGAAATCCCACCCACTATAAAATTCTGGGTTTATAGATATACTGCAAGAAAGAAGACTCATTTCATGGAGCACAGCACAGGTATGCATAGGTATTTTTTTTAATAAAATATATTTTATTTTAGGACAGCATATAATTCAAAACTGTCTGAAGTTTAAAATGTAAATTTAAAAATAAATGATACATTTTCTTTGTATTTCTTACATATGAATTTTTTGTTTTCCATTTTTCCCATTTAACAAGTATATATTGCTTAATTTATGTTATTTCTTTGACTGTATAGCCTCAAGTCTAGAGTAGTAGAGCTAGGTCCAATTGAGTCTGCTACCATTGATGGTTATATATGTGGTGGTTTGCAAATTTATTTCTTAAACCTGCCTGAGAGTTAGTTTCCTCATATATAAATGGAGATAATGATACCTAGTCGTCTACTTCACTTGACATTGCTAGACTCCACTGAGATAATGTCTGTAAAAGTGGCCTATAAAATCCAAAGTTATGCAAAGACTTTTTATTTTTAAATTCATTCTGCTTCCTGGGATTTTGACTAAGTAAATAACCTCAAAGTTGTTTTGTTTTGTTTTTCAACTTCCAGTACAGATAATTAAAAAAAAATACATAAATGCTTCAGCCCTCTTTTGGGAGCTATGCTCCACAGGCATATAGTCTATCTCAGGAAGCTACACTCCGGAAAAGCACCTGGTGGTTTAAGACATCATGTCACCATCTTCGTCATGTTTAGATTAGGCCTTGACTGTATAGCTCATACCCACCACCTTCCTTCAACCAATGATAACTTTTTTGACTTTCTAATAATTAGTAACCCAATAATCAGGCACACATTTTCAAATGTGGGTCTGAAGGACAGGTTCAGGCACAGATAGCTCTCATGCACTTAAACTCAGGAAGTGAGTAAGAATGGCACATTCTAGTCTTTCCCACCTAAACACACGTATCATAAATTTTAGTAAGCATGTTCTGATCTCATCAACATTAATCAGGCATCAAGTACACAAAATCAAAAGCCCAGGAAAGAAAGAGTTTACCAGTAACTCAGGGATAACCATATTCCATGATCATTCTTTTATTGAATAAAGTATAAGATACAAAAAAAAAAAAAAAAGAAGGGCCTCCCTGATGGCGCAGTGGGTTAAACAACACACTATGAAGCAAACCGCAGCCACTGCAGTACGAGTTCAATCCCTGCTGCTGGACAGGGAGGGGACCCACATGGCCCAGCAGACCTCTCCTGCTGTGCCCGCTGCTCCCCTCAGCAGTGTACTTCTGTTGATCTGCCTGTTCTGCTCCCCACTCTCTGTGGTGAATCCTCTCACCACCCCCCCACACCTCTGGCCTGTACCCCAGTGCTTGTATGCATAAATAAATAAATCTTTAAAAAAAAAAGAAAAAGAAAAAGAAAATCGTTCTCAAGTCTGCTGGGGTTATTGGGGTGCAGGAACTGGATGTTATTGCTTGCTAGCTTGCTTTCTTACCCATGGCTTCTTGCACACTGAGGGCCACAGAGGAAGTCTTCAGGAAATATTCATGGTGGTGAAACTATTAATAAATCATCAGATTAATGCCATAGCATCTTGTGAGATAATAATTCTGGGAATAACTAGAAATTCAATTTTCATCATAGCATCATCCATCATCATTATTTGTAATAAGCAATTGAACAAATGTATTCTGTTCAGAGACTAAAATTTAAAGACTGATTTATTTGGAAAACCCAGTGTACATTATCTTTTTCTTTATCCTATCAATGGATATATATATATGGTATGTATAAAATATATTTTATATATTATATCTAAAATGCACTATGTGCCATTAGACTCTAAAAGGTTATTGTGGATTAAAAAATTATATATTAATCTTACTTACATTGATTGTTTAGAAGTTCATAAATTCATGAACCTTCAGCACAGTGTGGAATTTCATGTAATACATTTTGTACATAAATATTGTCTCTGGTTTCCTCCTATTTCTCTTATGCTTGGGCTTATGCTGTTTATTGATTTCCTGTAGTGATTACATTTTTTAATGTCATTTAAAAATAATGTAAAACTTAGCATTATAACAATTTTTAATTGCACTGTTATTTAAAATCAGGTTTATGCACATGGTACAATAAATGTCCTGACCTTTTGCACCTTATAAAACTGAAACTCTATACTCATAAGCAGTGCTCCATTTACCCTTTCTCTCAACCTGGCAACTTAGCACATGTATTTTTTAAATCTTCTTTTATTATATTGAAGGACTACTTCAAATCATTTACAGAATAATCAGGTACAGAGTGATTTCATAGATGGGCAGATCACATATAAGTGAAGTCTATGAGAAGCTAGTAGTCATAGAATCAAAGACTCTTAAGGTTGGTCAGAGTCTTAATTTCATATATACTGCCTTCTGTAGTCCCAACCTAAGGCTAGACAGACACCCTTGCTATTTGCCTCATGGCCACACATTCCTGGTTCTAAAATTTTCATAGAATGATAAACTCCACCAAACACATATACAGCATAATTGTTTATGCTGAATAATAGGGGTAAACCTGGACTTTTAATAAACACTGATGCTATTGATTCCTCAGTTTATGATTTTGCAAGCCTAATAAAAGGCTGAAAGTGTTTTCACAGATTACCTTCTGACTCTGCATTTCAAATTCTCTAGCAGGAGGAATATTCATGAAAGTTATTCTCACACCAACATGAGAAGCAATAATTTAACTATCCATAAAGGTGTCTACAGAACACTCTATCAGGACAATCTCTGCCCTGGCAAGAGGCAGCTGCCCTGCCTGCCTGTGACTATGCAGGTGCCTCTCATTTTCTCCTTTCTCTAATAAATCTGCCCATTTAAAATGTAAAAAAGTAAAAATAAAAAAAATAAAAGTAACTGCAAACCACATATATTCCCCATCAAGCTCAATCCTAAATTATCCCTATTTAACTTGCCCTTGGTTGGATCTTAGAATTCCCACAGCCACTTCATCATCACACTATGTGAGATAAAAGATGATTTAGAAAATTGGAATTTCATGTTCTGGGAACATAAACTCTTAAACTGTTTCAGTTAAAAAATCTGTATATATTACAGACACTACAGATGTGTAATCACATCTGTATATATTACAGACACTAAATGACCATGTGAACATATTGTAAAGGCAGTTTCAGGATTTTAGAAGGGACTGTGCACATGACTGAACTTGATATTTAAATATCATTAGGTTCACAGTAAATCTGCCTCTGAGATGAGGTCTAGGGGAAATCCTTTGGTGGAGTCTAAAAACACAATTTCAGTAATGATGTGCTGAGATGGACAGAGCATTAGTTCTGTGGTGTCTCTGCAAGAAGCTCATAATTGAATGCCATCATAAAGGAACATCAGTCAAATCACTCAAAACTGAATTAGGACACATTTGTTGTTCTATTTAGCATTCTACTGCACTTTTTGGGAAACATCTGTGTTATAAAACACAAAGAATGAAGAAAAGTTCTTGATTAACAGAGACTAAAGAAACAGGAAAATTCATTGCAATGTATGATTCACGATTTTCTCTTGCAACAATGGATATATTGGAATAATTGGCAAAATTTGAATGACAAGTAAACAGAAGATACTTTTTTATCAATGTGAAGCTCCTGATTTCAACTACTAAACTGTGATTATGTAAGAGAGTTCCTTATTTTAGGAAATACACACCAAAATATTTAGAGTTAAGGTATATCATATCTGCTACTGACAAATGGTTCAGGCAAAGAAATCTGGGAAATGCCAAATAAGGACTTCCTGTGTCTCCTTATTTATCTCTCACTCACGTGGACATTGAGCAAAGGAGGGGTGGGTGTGAGGAACAGCCCCCACACAGCTGTTCAGGGATGTCTGGAAAAGAAGCCCACCCACATTGCTTTTGGACACTGGGTGTGACACTGGGAGGGTATCAGGTTTGTCTATAAAGGAAACTGCCAACCTCCTCCCTCTCCGATTGGCCTCTGTGTTTCCTTGCATGCCCTCTGAATAGAAAAGTGTTTCTTTCCTCAGACACCCCAAAGCATCTTCTTTCTTCCCAAGTATATTCTCAAACACTAGCTAGAATATTGTTTTCTATTTGATGAATCCATTACTGATCTGTAAGCATGTGGGGGTTAAATTAGAGGAAGCACACAACTATGCTTGTCATGAATCTGATTTTTCATTAATACCAAAAAAGCATTTAACCACATTCCAACGTACTTCAGTTCTAGGTACAACTTTTATTTTGCTAGATGCCAGACTTCTGAAGATATTAGATCCATAGAGATCAGTGTAGAAAGGTTTAGTGGGACCATCCAAAACAGAAATGGTTTCCACTTCTGTAAAAGTGAGATTGTGGAGGGCCCACCCCTGTGGTGCAAGGGTATAAGGTGCAACACTATGAAGCATCCATAGCTACTGCAGCATGAGTTTGATCCCCGGCCAGGGAGCTGACCCACATGGCACAGCAGATGTCTCCTGCCTTGCCTGCTGCTCCCCTCAGCTGTATATTTCAGTAGATCTGCTTGTTCTGCTCCCCATTCTGACTGGTGCCTCTTCTCACCTTCCCCACCCACACCTCAGGACTGCACCCCAGCTTTTTCATGTATAAATAAATAGATCTTTCAAAAAAGAGAGAGGTTGTGAAGTTGAATTTAAATCATGTTCAAAAAGTGTCTTAAAACTACAACTTGCCAAACTCCTCATTCCTTTAATTCAGAAGCTTTATGCTAGAATGTTCTCTCCTGATCCTTATATAAAAGTGAGGCAAATCAGAATGATATGAAAAAGACAGGGCCCAATGTTCATTTACTATGAAACAAAGAAATTCAGCTTCTCTGCTCACACAGACAGACAATCAGAGACCTAGGGAACATGTGAGGCCCACTTAAGTCCCTGGTAATGACATCTGTTGTTTTCTACTTCCCTATACCATTTGTCCTTTCCTTGTTTTATAGAACCTCTATTCCTTTTGCCCCAATTTGGGTGGAGCTATGAATCAATGTGTTCAGATTCCTCCAGGCTAGACATGGCCTCTTCCTTCTGAGAAAACGAATTTTAAGCTGAATGACTCAAGTTCAAGAAAACCTGTTGTGTTTGACTTACTGCTGTGGTTGGCAGTGAGATGACTTTAGCCATTCCTGTTACTTGGATCTTTAAAGCTGTCCTGCTCTAGTTCTTCCTCAACCTGGTTTTTCAACTTTATCTTCTGGTTTGTGAATTTTCACATTTTAACATATTATCATATATTCATTTTTAGTTCTACTTTCTATTGTTTATGACAAAAAAAAATAATCGTTTCTGACACAATCCTTCTTAAAGACCAAGAATCTAAAGTTTAAGGAGGGTTGCTTCCTTGCCTCTACTCAGGGAGTAAGTGAGGACCAGATTCCAGACTATAACCCACGGAAGAAAGACCCACTTCTTTCTAGCACATCTGCTCCCTTGGGATCAGCAGCAACCTTGGAAGGAATGAGCTCATCCACATCACTAAGAATCTCAGTAGAATGTGTTATTACTGAGTTGATTTTTTTTAAAAGATTTATTTACTTATACAGCTCAGAGACATCGGGGTTGAGAGGACTCACCAGAGCCAGAGTGGGGAGCAGAACAGGCAGATCGACTGAAACACACTGCTGAGGAGAGCAGTGGGCAAGGCAGGCTCTACCATGTGGGTCCCCTCCCTGGCTGGGGATCGAACTTGTGAACTCGTGCTGCAGTGGCTGTGGAAGCCCCATAGTGCAGCGCTCAACCCCTTGTGCCACCACGGAGGCCCTCTATTATTTAGTTCTAAAACGGTGTGTTGATCTTCTGTTTCTGACTATAACTGAGTATCAGAGATTAAAATTGTTTTAATGAAAAAAATTCACCAGGGTCTCCCTGGTGGCGCAGTGGGGTAAGCAACACACTATGAAGCAAACCACAGCCACTGCAGCATGTGTTCAATCCCTGCAGCCCTCAGGGGTGGTGACCCACATGTTGTGGCAGAACTCTCCTGCCATGCCCACTGCTCCCCTCAGCAGTATATTTCAGTCAGTCTGTCTGTTCTGTTCCCCACTCTGTCTCTGGTGAATCCTCTCACCACCTATACCTCTGGCCCGTACCCCAGTGCTTGCATGCATGCATAAATAAATATATCTTTAAAAAAAAAACAAAGAAAAAATTCACCTGTTCAAGTGTCATAAATGAAGAACTAGCTACTGATACATGTAACAACATATATATATATATATAATATATATTATATATAATGACATTTGAGCAAAAGAACCCAGACATAATAAGAATAATGCTATATATCTCCATTTCTGTGATATTCTAGCTTCACGCTGGCCTATTCGGTAGCCACTAACTATATGCAGCTATTTACATTTAAGTTAATTAAAAGTAAATGCATTTCTTAAAATACTTTGTTCCTGAGTATAATGAACACATGTGGCTAGTACTTACAATGTTGGATAATGCAAAATAGAATATTTCCTTTACTGAAGAAGGTTTTATTTGATAATGCTGTTCACATATATACATATATGTATATATACATATATGTATATACATATATATTCATATATGTATATATGAACATATTCATATATATTCATATACATATTCATATATATACATATATGTATATATATGAACATATATATATATATATATATATAAAATGACACAAAGCAAAAGAATGATTTAGTGCCAATAGGGCAAGAGGAATGATTGCAAAGATATCTGAGGAAATTTTGGGGTGATGGAATGTTCTACAGCTTGGTTGTGATGGAAACTATGTTGTAGACAATGTGGCAAAATACCTCAAACTGTACACTCAAAATAATGACATTTTTCCATATAATGTTTATGACAATAAAGTTGATTCTATAGCATTAAATGTTTTCTGGATTTTTCTAATAAATTACACTGTTTATCATTATTTTTGTACAGATAAAATCATGCTATTCATCCATTGGACAATAGTTTGCAAGTCCCTGGAGATACAAAGATGAATCAGATAGCAAACTCACGGTCAAGTTGCCCACTGTCCAGTGCAGGTAAGAAGGTGCACACATATGAGTGCAGATTTAATGATTCTGGACATTAGAGATAGGGGAGCTGCCTTATACCTAGAGAGTTAAGAGAGGCTTCTTATTCTTATTCTTATTCTTATTCTTATTCTTATTCTTATTCTTATTCTTAAGAGAGGCTTCTTATTCTTATTCTTATTCTTATTCTTTACATGTTATGAACATATGCCAACATGGTTTAAAGGCATTCTGGATGGAGAACAAAAGATGATCTGAGACAGAAGACCCCAGAAAAAAATTATAATATAGCAGAAAGAGTGCTTAAATGAAACTATTTTGGAAATTATTTCCAGGGTCATATTTATGTGATGAATACCTGAGTTCTTCTGCTGCTCAAAGCTGGGAAGGAGAAAATATCCCCCTCTTTTATATTAAGTCCAGAGTTCCAGACCCTAAATGCTGCTGTTTCCACTAGTCCTTTACTTTCTCCTCCTCTTCATAAAAGTCAAAAATCTTTATGAAGAACAACATTCAAAAATGTAGGCGTAAGTCATGTTCAGAAAGTCAGTTGCCTTTTCTTAAGCTTCAGTGTGTTTTATTCTATTACAGTCTCTGCCTAGTAGACTTAAGGAACTGAAAAAAATCATCAAACCTGTACACTTAAGTAATAATTCATGCATTTGAATAGTAACCTGAGTCCCCTAAGGGAAAAGGAATATAATATAAATATAAGTGGCAATTATAGTGATTATAGTATAATTATCACTTATTTTCCCAGCTTGTGATGGGCTGTTTGCTATGGGTATGCTGCTGAGTCCTGGTGATATTTCCTTGTTGCCACTGGTCAAGGTACCCATTTGCATTTATTTCCATAATGCAATAAGAATCAATATTGTTCATGATTATTTGCAAGTATTTTTTTGCCCTTTAATATGTCCCTCTTAGCTAAGTAGATTTGGGATATTTTTTTAATAACAACTACTGATTTCAGGGCATACCTTTTATATAGTCTTTTCTTTTATATATTATAAAGCTTTTGAAATTAACAACATGCTAAAATATTTACATGTTATCATTTACTTGGAAATCTAGAATCTATGTTGATAATTTAGAATATTTAGAAGAGCCCTTTCTAAGTTGTCAGAAGGAAATGAATAGCAAGCCTGCAAAGCTCAGTAGGTGTTGTCAAAGTGTGAGGCCAGGACTCAGCACTGGCATCACATGGAAACCTGCTGGAA
The DNA here is from genome assembly GCA_019455555.1 of Galemys pyrenaicus. NCBI lineage: Eukaryota > Metazoa > Chordata > Mammalia > Eulipotyphla > Talpidae > Galemys > Galemys pyrenaicus. The sequence goes on from JAGFMF010011696.1 coordinate 2,139,892, forward strand.
AGGCAGACTCCCGGCCTCACACCAGACCTACTGACCAGACCTACTGAACCCGAGTCTGCATTAACACGGTTTTCAGGTGACTCATGCGTACACTAAAATCTGAGAAGCCCTACATCAGAAATCATGTTTCACTTCTCATTTTATAAATGAGAAAGTTGAGGCCATATGTGATGAAACATTGGCCAAGGTCAGAGAAATGGAGCACTTCAGCAAAGAACTCTTTATATTCAGGTCGTCTGTATTTGCCAGTAGCATGGAATAAAGCCAAACACTTTAACTCCAATTAACAAATCTATGATTAATTAGTAAAATGATCTTCCCTTCAAGTTTCACATTTTGTAGAACAAGCTGTTTGATTTGGCTGGGGCTCAGGTCGGCGTGTTTATGAATTTCACAATTCACAGATGTTAGACACTCTCAGGCTAAGTAAGGGAGGAGAATGTCAAGTTTTAAATAGCTTCTCTCTCTTCTCCTGGCTGAAGCAATAAATGAAATATCTTTATGAAACATATTTTGAACCAGAATTTTTTTATATAAGGAAATGTCAAATTTCTTAGAAAAGGAGTCGTGATTGTCTCACAACTTTGACAACGAATGATGTCACCGAATCACAGGTGACCTATGATTAGAGGCTGAATGGAGGATGTGAACTTGACACATTGTGACACTCGAGCACACATACTAGGTTTTGTTGTTGTTTTTTTTTTTCCTCCCTGTTGGAGTCTATTTTAATTTAGCTACTGAATCATATTTCATTGAATTTCAAAATCCACAAATCAAGGGTAGATTTACAGCCAGTATTCAGACAGGAAATAAATAATTCTGCATGTTTTAAACATTTCCTGATATTATATTAGTTTTTGGATAAATGTTTAATATTACAGTTTTACTACAAAGTAGATCTAGTCAAAGTAAAACCAAAAGCAGCAAAAATAGTAAGACAAATAAGAAAGAAAATGAGACAGACTGAGAGAGTGAAATGCATTCTAATGTTATTAGTCAGCAATTTGAAATAATTTTGTAACTTTCAAAACAATATAAAATAACATTATTTCCAATTTAAATAACTTTTAAAAAGCTGTGGGGGTGTCTGTGTGTGTGTGTGTGTGTCTGTGTGTGAAGTAGGATAATTTAAAACTCAAAAAGTTACTTTCTTTTATTAGGCCAAGCAAATCTTCTAATTGGTTATGAATGGATATCTCTTTCTCTTGGTTGAGATGAAGAGTGAGTTCTAGGTTAAATATAATCAAGGAATTTCCCTGTCTTTGCTATTTGAGATTGTGACCACAACAGGCAGTTGGCTGAAAGGGAGAATGATGGAGGGGGGGAGGGTTAGTGGGGGTGGAGACAAAAAAAAAACAACTTCCTAAGCAACTCTGTAAAAAGTTTAGCTCCAGAAGCAGTTACAGAAATCCTCAGATCACATCAGTATGCAGATAAAAGGAAATGTTAGTTACTGTATTTGGGTGGATACTCATCAGCTCAATTCTGTGACAAAAGTCCAGGCTGCTGAAATTAAACTCTGATGCCATTCATGCCAGCATCCAATCACCAGAGAGACCAGAAGTTCAGAGATGCTTCCAAGTTGCCAGCAAGTGTGGCCACTATATGTCAAGGACTCTAAAGCCGTGGTAGAAGGAGAACAACAACTTCAGAGAGGATGCCCAGCTGGTAAGAAACCACTGTTCCTGCTGGTTTAGTCACTTGATGAATCTCATTGGCTAATATCAAGAAATGCTCCGCCTCCTTGCAAATGTGTGTGAAGTGGGGAAGTGTCTAAACTTCTATGTCTGATACCACTTGACCCTATTGCTTTTAGCCTCCCGACTTTCTATCTATATATACACAGGTGTATGTGTATATAGTATATCATTATTCTCCATTTATTGATATCAAAGAGAGTTGAAGGAAATGAATTTTGAAACTTCACGGTGTGCTACCCTACAGTACTGTCCCGACCCGTACATCCAGCGGTGAGTTAAACGTGACGTAACTTCTATCAAAACTTAACAGGAATGCCTTGTGTAGCATGAGTGTTTCTGCTGTGTACAAAGAGCAAACCTTCCTTGTGTTTAAGCACAGTGATGTTATTTGGACTTTCTGTGGACTTGAAGTAGCTGTGGGCATCTTTTCTAATTTTCTTTTTAAATCCATGTCTGGATGTACAAAGTGACAAAGTCTGAAGGCAGTCTTCCCGTGCTTTCTTAAAATATCATCACACCATCTGAATTTAAAATATATATATTTTATTTGCCTTGTTTAGAACTCACCCACCCAAGGAGAAACTTTATTGGGCAGGACCATAATAACCTGTGGATGATCTTTAAGTCAAAATAAGCGCAGAATAGTTTTGATTTATACATTAAAAAATAGATAAATAACCATTGTTATGCCAAACAGATTGTGGCTTGTCATTTTGGCTCTGAGGAATGTTTTCTCCTTGATTTGTTTCAAAACAAACATCATCTTTTGACAAATCTGACTTTTAAAACCTATGATTAGACTGAATTTTATTTGTGTTTATAGGAAGGAACATTTGCCTAGTACTAAGAAGGAATATTAGTGAGCATGCATGATGTGTGTGTATGTGTTTCAAATTAGAGTTTGCTATTTTTAAACTGGTAATGAAATCTGAACAGTGTTTTTCCCGTCATAAAGTTATGGGAGATATTCAAGTCGTATGGAGCAGTGTGATGTTGTTAATTTAACAGCATGATATTTGATGTTGGAATTTCATACTTTATTTTATAAGACTAATGAGAGAGGTCCTCTGAGTGCTGAAAACAGTGGGGGCTCCAAAGGGGTTAACTTGTCATTCACCACTGGTGGTTGTTGGAGTTTGACCCCAGAAGTGGATTGGGTGCTCTAGGCAGGGTTCAGTTACTGGTGCATTGCCTAGTGAATTATGGAAGATACGTGATCTTTTTCATTAATATGATTTGTCACCACATAGAAATTAATGAGGACAATGCAGATTTTGTTTCTCTTCCTGTGAGGTTTATGGTAGGCTGTTTGAGAAAACAGAAGAGGAAAACAGAATGGCAAGTGAAATGTGGAGAGAGAAAAGAGAGGGAGAAAAAGAAAAGAGAAAGCAAGTTTGTGTTCTTACAGGTTGAAGTGGGGAATATGAATACTGATTTGAGTCCTGCCTTGCTGTCTGTGATTAGCAACAATTATTAACAAAAGCGAATGGCTGAGAGCTTACTGTTCTTGCGTAACTTGAAAATTAGATTTAGTTGAAGCTGGGAATTGGGTCCGTAAGGAGCAAAGTGCCAGAGATTTTCTAGAAAATTTCTTAATACCCTAACTGTTTTTTGAAATGATATTTCTATGAACATAATTCTCATGAAACAGGAACTGTAGGACACCACATTTGAGGGCATCTCTCTCTTAAAGTAGGTGTTTGGATCTAAGTCAGTTTTAGAAGCTCACTTCTATTGATCAGCAACTCACATGATCCCAGCATCCTTCCAGAGGCAATTTCTAGTGATTGATGGGAGAAGACCGTAAATACCAATACATGAGGAAATTGCTTCTCATATTGTCTCAACAAATCATTAAGTCATGGTGCAAATGCCATCTAGATTTTTGACAGATTGTAAAATTCTGAGTAATAATGATATTTAAGAATAACTTTAAATTTTGAAGGAATGTACTATGCTTTCATCGCGGCTAAATGTCACTTTTGGGGAAAGAAGGGAAGCATGTTGGGGAGCTGCTATGAGAATGTGATACAAGGTGTTCAGGAAACATTTGTTTGACTGTTTTAGGCAAGATTATGTCCTCTTCATTTGTAATAAAAACTTAACTGGCAAATAAATTAAAGAATAGAAAACCTATTTGTTACTATACAAGGTATCTTATACCTTGTATAAGGTATTGGAAATACAAACATTAAGATATGGCTGTAATGTTTATTTTTTAATTCCAAAGTACTTATATACTTAAAAACAGATTGATAGTGCTCTATTATTTTAATGATTTTGCCACATATTGTAAGGACTGAATATTTACTATTTCCTTTATTTGATATTTAACAAATAAATGAGGAAATTAATACGTGAAATATCGCTATAAGAAACCCCTGATACTGCATATCATCAACATAAGAATCAAATATCCTCTTTGATGCTTAATGAGTGAGTGAATTTCAGTTGGTTTTTCTAAGCAGTCAATCCTTGCAGTTCTCAGTTTACAAATCTATTTTAAGAAAGACCAAATTTAGTCATTCTATATTCATAGACTCCTACATAGTTAAATGTGTCTTTTTCCTGACCTCGTCTTTAGAAAAAAATATGAAAGAATTTTCAAAAAAGGAAAGAACAAGATATCTTATTATTTCTAACTCTAAGCAACCGTAATGCATGATTTTCCTTTCATCACAGAAAAGAATGAAATAGAAATGTTATTATCAACTATTGCTACATGTTAATGCCACCCCATTTTTAAAGTACCGTACCTTTAAAATACTATGCTAATCATTTTTTGAGTAAAAATTGAGATTTCACCTTTCATTTGTGTCTTTGCATCTGGACATATTGACATTATTATTCATAAGTTTTGCTCTGATGATGATGATAATTTGCTCTTTGCAAAAAAAAAAAAGAAATCTTTCTGAAAATCAAAAGAACAGTTATATTCTATTCTAGAGCTTAGATTTTTCCTTTTGATGAGATTGACCATTTCAAAGAGAGAAAGAAGGTATCTTGTCACTTTGTTGTTAACATAATTTTAAGAAAAGCATAGATAAAAATTTGCAAAAGCTGTAGACCAGAGATGAGTCACTTAGCATTTCCTTATAAATGAAAACCATATATGATACATAGTTTGTTTTTTATATTTTAATTGGGTTAATATTAAAGATAAATCCAGAAATTAATCTTAAGAGAACCTACAAACAAAATCTTGACTTATTTATTGTTTGGGTTTTAATTTGGACCTTCCTGTATTCTCTTGTTGTTAGAATTACCACTTAGATTTTAAAATAGATTTTATCCAAGTAATTCCAACAAATTAAAATCTTTCAAAACATCACAATTAAAATACGTTATCTGAAGTGCTAAAAATGAATAAAGGTTAAATTTTGAAGATGTGTGTTGAAGGCTCGAAACAAGAGAACAGTAAGCCCTAATACTATTTGAACAATTTGTAAAATGGTTATGTATTACTATTATTTTTTTAGTTGCGCTCTACTCAAAAGAAACATCAAACTGTTAAATTTACTCTAAGGATGAGTAAGAAGCATTTCCTATGTAATGGCGTATTGATTGTGGATTTTATGCTTCTCTAACTTAAAGGTCAACTATATTAACTGTGCTTGCTAAATATACCCCAAAAGGAAGGGTGGTGATCATGAATTCACAGTGAAGCATCATTTCATTCGTCAGTTTAAATCTCAAAAAGGCAGATGCAGTGTTTTTTCCACTTGCCCCCACATCTGTGCTTCATCCTTTTCTGTCTTGCTCTGTATTACAGGAAGCTAACTTCTGAATTGCACTAGCAGTTCCTTTCTCTGGCTTCCTTTAGGCTTCACAGTGAGGACCTCTAGGAGAAGCTAGAAGGACACAAGAAGAGTGAAGTCGAGATAGCTATGTCTCTGCATACTTCCCTTTCGGGTTTTCTACTAAATACTGCAGGTGTCATTAGGCACCCTTGCCACAGATCCATGTCTCTTGAGTTCAAGGGACTGCTTTTTATTCTCCCATTCCTTCAAACTCAGCGATGGTAGCCATTTCCAGCCACTGATAATTGTACATAGTCACAATATATCCCTGTCCTTGCATAAATAGTTAAACTCTGATCAAATCGCCCTTTTCTCATGTGCTCATGTTTTGGCCACGATCATGATAAATGAAATTAAAAAAATATATACATATATATATCCACAATGTTGTTTATGTGTGTATGGAGACTTCCATAATTGCTATATAATAATATCAATTCTGATATGAGGTAAAGGTTGCATCCAACCATTTCAAGGAGTAAACCAGCTTAATGAGAGTCATTTATTAAGTTTAGTCATTTCCATAAGCAGTAAGTCTCTCTGACTAAAAGAAATCAGACAACATATTGCTGTCTGTGTGCAGTGTTTGTATCAGTGTTTGAAATGAAGCAAGGCAGAGAGCAGGAAGAATTGGTTCATGAAGAAATATGAAGGTACAATTTATCAGCTGGGACTAATGTATTCACTAGTTGTAACCAAGGAAAAAGCTTCTTCAAACTCTTAAAATTTCAAAAGACTTTCTAGTTTGCAAAAGATCTTTATGCTATCTTTTTGTTAGCTCAAAGTATGATGTTATAATGTTGTACGCTGCTCGTGAGCTGTAACTGCATTTAAATGGCAGAGAAGTGTTTTTGTTGATACACCTAAGACTTGTCAAGATACCTGGATTGTAGTCTGAACTTCATCATGAACTGATTATCTGACTTTCCTGAAACCACTTAAGCTATATAGATCAGTTATATAGCTATATAAGCTATGTAACTATATAGATCAAGAAGCAGTCCCTTGAACTCAACTTCTAATCTACTGTTTACAGTTAAGTTTGAAAATCAAATAGGAATTCAGCTAAACTCTGAGATGCACCCTCTTAATGCATTGCTTAGTTCGGCTGCTGTGTGTCTAGCATCCCAGTGGATTGATGGTTCCATCCCAGGAACAGTTATGTTTTCATGTAGGTATACCTAAGTTCCATTTTCTTGATATCGTCTTTAAATTAAGAATAAATATCAATGTGGTTTTGCTTAGACCTTGGTTTTTCTTTCTTAGTTCTTGTACTTTAGAATTGAGAAATCTGAATCCCAGATGGATTAAGTGATTTGCTAAAATCACGCAACAGAATAGGAACAGAACAAGGTCTAGGATTCGGCTCCCAGTTCAATGCTTTTTGTTCCATAAAACAAAATGTTTCATTATATCAATGCAGAACTTTACTATTAAATAAGGGTTTTCTAATACACCGGGAGGTGGGCAGATTGCCTCCAAAACTAGCCACATCCTACCTAATCCCAGAACCTGAAAATATGTTATATTCCATGATGTCATGGAAATTAAGATTACAGATGGGATTAAATCTGCTAATCAGCTGACATTTTAATAGGTAGATATCTTGGACTATCCACACACAGGTTCAATGTAATCACAGGAATCCTTAAAAGTGAAAGAAAGTAGGCAGTAGAAGAAGAGTCAGAGTGAAGTGATATTGGGAAAGAATCCACACATTTGGAGAGAGGAGGTCATAAGCCAAGGAAGGCTGGTAGCCTCTAGTAGTAATAAAGGTAATAAGTGGATTTTTCTCTACACCCTCCAAAAGGAATGTAGCCTGATACTGCACAAAAACCTAGATTTCTTTCAACCCAATCAGACCTGTATCAGGGTTTCCACCTACAGATCTGTAAGATAATACACTGATATTTACTTAAACCTAAAAAGTTGAGGTAATTTGCCATAACAAAATTAGAGAGAAATTCATCAGGTAAAGGATTTTTACCCCTTAATTTTTGTAAATGTGATGAAAAGTAGTAAAACGACTTTTCTGAGTGGGAAAGGTAGAAGTTATGAGTAAAATATGATCCTATGGTCCAGGGAATTCAACATGGAACTACATGTTTAGAGATAATATGCAGCGGTATGAGGAAAGGTAGAACACAAGTCTGGCTGCTGGGAACAGGAAATACAACAATCCATCCTTGAGACAGCAGATTAGAGGGGTGGTTTTTGTCGATAGCATCTAGTAAAGTTCCTCAAAATATTTTCCAAAATGTGTGTTTCAACCGTAGATGTAACTCTAAACATGACACTCAAAGCTAGATTCAGGGAGCACAGGAATACACAAGCTCACTTCTAATGTCGCAGGCGTTCAGAGAGATGCTACATCTATACACTGACACTGTGTTCCATAAACCTAGATAGAACCCTGGATTTGCATTATAAACAACAACAAAAAAAATTCATTAATTCATTTGGCTCTTAGACTACTCTCAAAAAGACAACTCTACACCTCTGGTGCTATAAAGTTCCCAGTACCTTTTAATTTTGAGATTACATTGATACCACCTATTTAAATCTGAAGATGAAGAGAATAAAAAAATTAGCATTATTATCTAGCATTCCAGATGTTGCAAATTTTAAGAATTTCTATGGACAATAAGGTGAGCTCGGACCTAGTCTCCCATGGTTCATAAAAAAGTACCTTGTGATATGAGCCAAAGACACATACCTTCCCCAAGAGAGGCTTCATGTTCTCACTTTACTTAAAAGCCAAATGGAGTGTTTCAAGTCAAGAAAGCCAAGCTTCTGATTAGCTGTTTTGCAGCTTAAATTTGTCCTGACAGGGTTTCTATCTCCTTTAAAGAACTCCCCAAACACTCAACCTCAAGCAACAAGTGATGGATGGATAAAGCACTGTAATTACGATCAAAGTCCAAAGCCTCCATTCTGTGTAATTATGCACTTCCCAACCTCTGAAAGTCACTTTGTTCCATTTAAAATAGGATGAGAAATGGACATGGGTGATGTGTACTTATTGGTTAGTCAAGGTTTTGGAGATGACAGTTATTAACATTTCTGTTTTACCTTAAGCCATAATATTTAAGGGATATTTTTGATGGAGAAAATTAATTGTCAATCCACTCTTATTGTTGGTTTTCCATTTCATGTATATGCAACTTTCCCTTTATTATGAATTAGACTCTTTGAAGTTCAGAATGAAATTGTTGTACTTAAAAAAAGAAATGTGAAAGCTCAGAGTCCCCTTGCAACTTACAAATTTCCAGTTCCTTTTTCCTTTGTTTCAAGTGAGCAAATTTAATTTGTCAAATTGAAAAGCAAATGTCCATTCATGTTCCATTAACTCAGGCAGCCCTCAAAATTGAGAGTAAAACCAACATCATAGTAGCGTTAAGACTGATAAAACATTCTGAGTCAAAATATACAACATTAGAAGGTGGTGTGAAAATCAGTTCTATATTGACCTAAAGTACATTTTAATGTGAACTTTTTTTTCCCCTAACAGATGATGCTATAGACAGAAACTAATAATACTAATTTAGATAAAACCATTTGGTATGAGTTAGAAGGTTAGTGTTTGGACCTAGGGATGTTATCAATATTAATTTACATGGGAACTTTTTTTGACTTTCAGATTGGTCATTGTGTTCCACCTGCTGTCTGCCTCCATAGTATATTTACATTACATTGAGGTGGTAATTTTTAGAGCATCCTTTAAAATACCAGGTTTCAAATATTTACTAAACATTCACTATAAGCTTTTCTTTCTTCTTCATTTCTTTTTCCTGGCTCAGTGAACTCCGAATTTTGTTCTTGAATGTAACAGTGCCATTTAATACTAACAAAATAAATAATTACAGTATATAGATGAGAAAACTATTTCTTCCAACTTTTCCATGACACCACATCCTACTCTAAAAAAAAAGTGGAAAAAACTTGTATATTTTCATTTATTTTTTTTTCTTTTCAACACTTTTGTTATCTCAGTCAATGAATGAAAACTTTCTGTTTGATAGGATTTTCAAATTACATCATGAGTCATAAAGATTTCTATACAAAATGATTTTTCCCAAGTCTGTTAATTGATACTATCTAATCTGAGAAATCATTGCATCTGCCCAAGCTATTTTTCAGTGTCCTAAGAGGCGGAGTGACTGAGATTTCTTTACTACAACTTAAAATATGAATGAGTGGCTTACTTTCAAGTTAATACTGTTGTGAATGCAGGCACCATAGATACTGCATTTACACTCACCCTTTGTTCTCAGTCTTCTTTGGGGTCTCATCTTCTCACTAAGCAAAGGTCTTGAGTGCTGGAGTGTCTGTGAATATTCTTCTGGGTCCTTTTACCTGGTATTTGAGGTTGCATATTGTTTTCCTACATCAAATTTGTATACTACTTTACCTTTGTCTTTAAACCTTTAAGTAGTAAAGTAGAAGCTGACATTTTCTTCTCTCATCCTGTCCTTCTTTTCTTTTTTCTCTCTTGTATAAAAGTTTTCTTTTTTATTCTGGAGAGAATCCCAATGTTACCACAATTAAAAATTAAACTAATTGTTTGAAACAAAGCTTTTTCTTTGCTTTGTGGACAGGAAGCATATACCTGAAAAAGCTGCAAGTATCACAAATTGATTATTTAAAGCCAATCCAAACTCAACAAAAGTGAAGTTTGGGTCTGCTATAATTAAAGTAAATTGTGACTGGAACATATCAAAAATAAAAACATCAATAATATTGACAAAATGTGATTTGGGGGTTTTAAAATGTTTTAGTCTCTATTTAGGATATTAAAGTGGGTAAGTACTTCTTTAAGAAGCTAGTATTTGTAAATGAGCTAGTATTTAAATGAACTGCTAAATTCTGTTGGTTGGACTGACAAGGAAAAAGAAAAAGGGAAATGATAATACCTTAAATCGTTCAACCTCTTGTAGAGTAAATAACTATTCAGTAATGTTCCATAAATAGTTATGAATATTAGATGTTACTTATAGGGTAGGAAATTTAAAAATTTTGAAGTTTTATAGCTCTGTTTTCTCTTTATCTGGTTTTAAAATCATCTGAATTAACTGAGGTAAAAGAAGACCTTTGACGTTCAGCTAGAAATACAAAACATCAGAATAATTCCAATATTCTTAGAAGAGCAGCCCAGTGAACTGTGACAGAGAAGGAGGGGTATCTTGGTGGTGAGTGTGGTGTAACATACATCTGAATGGGTATGATCCAGTACTTCTGAATCATGCAGTGTTATAAACTGTTACCTTATAAATAATAAAAAAGTAAAATATATATTCAGATACATGTATATGTGACTTTATATTGACAGTAAAAATTATTTTTAGGAAAAGGCATGTTCTCAATGAGACCAACAGAGAAAATCTAACAAAACAGATGTTTCCCATATTGTTCATGATTTTTTGTACATAGGCATTATCATCATAAACTAATTTCAATATTTTACTAATGATATGTTACACTCTAAACTGTTCCTTTGTCATGTATGTTTGAATTTATATAAATAACTATAGAAGGATCCTATATCAATATATGTTAATCATTTCCCTCACTGAGCATTTAAGTTGGTCATAATTTTTATCAAAAATCTTTAGGTTATTTCCGGACATCATGCAATTGAAACAAATATTTAATGAAATGCATCTTCAATCCAAAGAAAGTGTTGTTTATTATCTTCACTATCTTATAGAATGCCTTTTGTTATGGTTAAATCATATCTCCAGTTTGCAGATAACGAAATCAAGACTCAGAGAGGTAATTAATTTTATCACTGTCATGTAACTAGTAAGTTAAGGGCCTCTGTATATTCTCATTCTCATCTAAGTCAGACATTTTACCCAGCACCAGGACCCTGGCTATTTGATCCAAAGATATTGCCTTTCCCCCATAATTTGGGATACCTAAAAAGGGAGAAGATTGGTAAAGAAAAGGTCATATAATTTTTAAAGTTTCTGAAAAACTACTATTTAAAATTATTATTTAAAACAAATGTCAGTGTATTTTGCCAAAGAGTTCTAGCTTTGCATATTAAACATTTTTGCTGGTTTAATAGATGTAAAATGGCATGTTCTAATTATCACTTTTTTTTTTTTAACTAGGGCAACTACTAAAAAAACACAATTACTAATTTCAAAAGATCTCAACTTTAGATCCTGCCTTTTAAGAAAATGGGGATAGAACCTAAATAGCTAAACCTCTAGTATTCATTGAATTCTTAGTATGTGTGAGAAACTGTTCTATTGCACTTTAAATATTTAATGTCACACATTTTATCTTCACATCACCTTAAGAGCTGTTTAGCAGTTTTATCAACTGCTAACAGATGTATAATGTTTGAGCCTAGATTTGTATGCCTTGGTTCAAAGCTATGCCTTGATTTTCTCTTCCAATTGTAGATCTCCCAAATTAATTTCTGCTTCTCATATATAAATGATCATGAAGTAATCATATCTACCTGATTAGATTGCTTGGAGAATTCAGTGAGTTAAAGGTATAAAGAGTTCAAGACAGCATCTGACACATAGTAAGCACTATATAGCTCTGATCTTATCCTAACTGTACAGATGAAATTGAATCACAGGGAAGCTATATAACCTACCCAGTTAGATATTGGTAAACATAGATAAGATCCAGATTTCTAATTTATTTTTTAATAGGGAGAACTGTAATTATCTCTCAGAAAATCTATAAAGGATTGATTTTTAAGCATAAATAAAACTTAGGACAAAGACCCTTAAAACTAATTACTTAGCATTCTAAAAACAAAATGAATCAAGAGTAGGAAAATGTTACAAAACGTCTTTTTCATCATTAATACAAATATGGGAAGTGAAATTTGAAAATGATCTATTCTTTCTTTGGAAATAAACAGATTTCAAATTAGAATAACTAGAGGCTTATTTGTAAGGATTCAGTTTCCAAGGATTCATTGTCCAATTTTAAAACTTTAGGCTACTTACTCCTTTCTTTGATATGATTTTCTTCTTCTTTTTTTTTTTTTTTGCTTTCACTCACTTTAGCTTTTGATTCCCTAATTTCTTTCTGTTAGTTGACATTTTCTGATTTAGATAGGCTCTTCTTACATGCGTACATTTTCAACCATATGTAGATTAACCATATTTTTCCTCTCTTTTACATTTTACAAATGTAACATTTTTCCACTATAGTATTTTGATGTGTCTCCATCTTTTGAGCAAACATTTTCTCCCCACTTTTTACCTTTTTTTTTTTAGTCTTCTGCTAATTTATCTTAAAGACATAAAAATATATCTTTTCATTCAGAGTAGTGCAAAAAGAAACCTTCATGTTTCTGTACAACACTGTTATTTCAGATTATTGTTTTAACAATTTGTGATCATTCAACAATTTTAGGTCTTCTGAAATTTCTGCATTAAAATGATTTCTTGAACCTCAAGACAAAACACTGATCTTTGGAGTTTTTTTCTCTGCAAGTAGATTCCATTTCCTTCTTTATTTCTGCCAACTTTTTGGGAACTCCAGTTTCCCTTTGATAACCTTCCTGTAATGTAGTCTCACAGTTCCTTGACTTCCTCAACTTAAGGAGTTTGCAATTCTACTCCATTCCAGTTACCACGCCATATATCCATGGCTTGACATCCTCATTACCTAAGGTTATTCCAGTCCCAGATCATACCAATCTTACACATCCTTTTCTGCTCACAACCAATTGTCCTTTCACCTATCTCTTACTGCAACCTGAACTGACCCTCACTGGTCAAAGAGAAATTCATGGAATAATATAGAAAATGGAAGCCCATTTCAGTCCTCCTAAATGAGCATGTGCATTTTAAACAATAACTCAAGAGGATTTGTGAACACATTTAATTGGAGAAGCATCGCGCTAGTCTTGTCGTTCTTCAGGTATAATTCTGTCAACACAGTAATAACACCACTTGGAAATGTGTTAGACATACACATTTTCAGGCCCTGCCTGAATCCTACTGAATAAAAACCATAGTGTCCCAGCAATCTGTATTTTAACAAACTCTTCACACTATAGTCTGAGAATCTACCTATTCAACTTTCAAAGGCGTGATTGTCTCATATTTTTTCTTACTCTCTGTAGGTATATAGCAGGACATTACAAACACACAATAAGTGAATGTGATAAGTGAATGTTTGAGTGGAAGAGTGAATGAAGTTCTGGCTTATCATTGTAAATGTGTCATTTGCCTTCTCTGGTATACCATGGAACACCATTTATAAATGTCTTCAGGTATTTAGATTTGCTTATTGACTAAGCTCTTAATTATTTCTGAATATATACATGCATATACTAAGTCATGCATATATTAAAAATTCAATATTACATATTTAATTTAGATAAAATATTTGTATGCTATACTATTATACTTTTGTTTCCTCCCTCTTCTTATCCACCTTTCTTTCTCTTGAAACTTTGAAACAATGAAGTACCGAATAGAAGAGATAAGGCAGGAAATAATCCTCCCTACTAAAGTATGTCTCCTTATAACAATAAGAATAAACCTTTTTAAAAAGTTGAAAATGAAAGTGGGAAAAGCAGATGAATCTGGTTTGAGACTAGATGTTGCTGGCCACACCCATAATTTATTCCCTGACAAAATGACTTTGGTTGCCTGTCAAACCATGTGAGAATGTGTGCAGTACAAACACTCATGGAAACCAAAGGCAGCTTGTGTCTGAAATAGGTTTCTCTAATCACAAGGGAGTGACATGGCTTTCAATGCCCAAAGAAGTCTGTACTGTTTCAACCAATGAGACTCTTGAAGTGAAACTGTCAGGCTGGGTAACGAATGCTACTGCTGGCAGGAGTACCTCGTGGATCCTTTTCATTGAACAGGGGCAGGCTATAAATAATAGCATTTGTCTAGCACTTTGTCACTTCCAAGAACTCCAGAAGTCCTGACAAATAGACACCAGTGTTCTTTGCCAGCTTGCAGGTGGATAATTTTTAATATACAGGGAGGAAGGTCACTGTGGCCAGATAGACACCCAAAGACTGAAGTGGTCCTTCATTTTAAGATTTAGGCTGAAAATGACTCCTGTGGCATTCTTTCCTTTATTAGTCATGCTCTAAACATTTGGTCTTCGTGTGCTAAGACAATGACTAGTTCATATGTTCAAGTTCTGTGATAAGTGCTTGACCAAAGGCATTCAAGCTGACCTATTATCAGATTTCCACAATCTCCCTCTATGGAGACCTACTCAACATGTCCTCCTCTGATACCGTTCAGGTCACGTGCTGAGACTGGTAGGGAGGACCAACTCATTGTGTTTGCCTCGAAAGCCAGTTAAACTCTACATGGCTTATTCTCAGAAAGCCTGACATTCCTTTTGCCAGTTTCCTCATCCTGCAAGTGCGGCTGCCTAGTCATTGTGCATGTGGTTCTCCCAGGAGGGCAGAAGCCAAATGAATCATTTTTAGAAAAGGCCTCTGCCCTTCCGCAGCCATCTAGCAGATTCCAAGAATAGAAACTTAGTATAAAAATCATGAGTTTTAAAACAAGAGCACTAAACAGCATGCAGGAGTTTAAAGATATCTCCATGTATTTCTTTGCAATGCTGTATCGCTTCTTTAAAAAAAAAAAATCTGTATTAAGAAAGCTTGTGAGAGTCTACTGCATTTCACAATAAAAAGGGTACAGATGTCTGTATGGAAAATTTAAATGACTAATTTCAAAAGTTTTTATATATATATATTTAAATGTGCAGTATCACAAGCAGCTGCTCTACTGGGGTTGCAGCATTTCTATAATTTTAAGCGGAACACTTTTATAGTATCACTTTAAATTTTTTAATTTAAAGAGAAGCAAGAGGTGAGTAAGAGAAGAGACTAGAGAAAGAAGAAAGAAGAATATGATGGGGAAAATAACAGAGTTAGAAGAGAAAAGAGAGTCTTTTGATGACTTGCATTCCCACATCCCTACTCCCTAGTTCTGTACTATGCTGTTTTGTCCATATAAGACAAATCACTGTCCAAAGTGCTGTTTCGCTAATCTACTCATTATGTTTATTGTTACTTATCTGTTTCTCTACACTGGAAGTTATGCTGCATGGGGGCAAGATATTTGTCTATTTTATGCTGTAATTTATCCCAAGCACCCAGAACATATGTGGCTTTTCAGTAAATAACTACTGATTGAATGAATTAGGAAAAAGAATTAATAAAACCTTTCAATTGTTTATATTGCTTTTCCTAATGTCTAAGATACATTTTTTTTAATTAATGAAAAAAATTCTTGAAAATTTAGGAAATGAGGTTTAAATGAGCTGGTCAATGGACAGATCAAACCTTACAAACAGTTTTCGTATCACTATGATTTACTACCTACCTCTTTTTAGGTCTAAATATCTTGTTTGTCCAAGGCCTTCATAGTTGTTAAGAGTTTTATCATTAAAAAAAAAAAAAAAACACTTCACATACAGCGTTTGAGCCATAAAGCTAATATTAGCTCCATCTTATAGATGAAGAGCCTGAATTATGTATGGTGTTGTAAACCAGTTTTACACAATTTTTTTTAAAAAGGAGAACTTGAAGGTTCGAGAGCTAATAACTGGCTAAATGTGACTTGGATGCGTAATTGAAGGCAAAGGCAGGGTTAGATTCTTGGAATCTGATCAGATAGCCGTTTTGCTATTACATATTTCTTTCTTGCAACTGTTCATTTAAAAAATGTATCATTTATATACAAAGCTGTGTTCTAGGCACTAGTGAGCAAAAACTCATCCCTGTTGTCATTTTGCTGTTGTCTTCAGTCCACAAATAAAGCTACATTGTGATGAGTGGTGGAAAAGCCCCACTCAAAATAATGCAAGATAAGGGATATGGAGAGGGAGTGGCACATTGGAAGAAGTACTGAGGTCACCTTTGAATAGAGATTTGAAGGCAATAAACAAAGCAGGAATTCAGGGGAGAAAGAGAAATCTAAGCAGGAAATGCAGAGATCAGAGAGGCTACAACAGAGTGAGCAGGAACAGGGAGGTAAGAGATGATATCAATTGTGGGGGAACAAAGCTGTAGAAGTGGGTTGACTTTTCTTTCATAAGGACTTTATTTTGTTTTACAATCTAAACAGTTGCTTTAGCTGATGTTGTGTGAGGACAAACTATACAGACCAGGATCTAGGGGCTAGTATTCTAGAAGAGAGTCAAGGGTACTGTGGTAGTATCAAGGATGAATTTTTAAATATGGCCAATAGAACTAAAGTTTATACAAATGACCCTTATTTCAAACTTGACTACCATATATAGAAGGACATCTTGTTCTCACAGAAAGGCAGTGCCTGAGAACCATCCAAAGCTACTTCTCAACATTAAACACTTAAAAGCCTGATATGTGAGCCAAGAAATTTTTGAGTACTCAAACATCCCAACACTGACATATGAAAATTTAAAAGTCAGGGGTCTCCCTGGTGGTGTAAGAGGTTAAGAAGTCTCAGCACTATGAAGCTATCCGCAGCCACTGCAGCACGAGTTCGATCCTAGACCAGGGAGCTAACACATATGGTGCAGCAGCCCTCTCTTGTCTTGTCCACTGTACCCCTCAGCTGTGTATTTCAGTCTGTCTTCTTGTTCTGCTCCCCACTCTGTCTCTGGTGAATCCTCTCACTCTCCCTATCCTGCACCTCTGGACTGCACCTCATTTCTTGTATGCATAAATAGATAAATCTTTATAAAATGAAAATTAAAAAGTCAGTGTATTGCCTCTCATAATGAAACATATGATACCTTGAATAGTCTTTCCCATTGTTTAATAAGTACATTATTCTCCTGTAAACACATTGTAGGGGTTGCCAAATTTGATTCACAATGTTGCTAGATTAATATAACATTGCAGAAAATTGGGAGGTAGATGAATAATTTGGTAGTTGTATGCATCAATCTACATATAGCTAACTCCATAAAAATGTACACATTGAAACATTGAAAGACTCACATAATTACCCATGTTCTTGGGACAAATATGGGCAGAGCTGGAGACCCAGTCATCAGACTATACCTCTGTCCTTGTTCCTCAGCCCTGACCAATGATCAACCAATTCTCTACCTCATTCCAAGCACTTTTTCCTTTTAGATATGTTAATACATATCACTCTAATTTTGTTCCAACAAAATTCTCTTTGTGACTGTGTCAGTGATGTCCACTATATTTCTGTTTTATTCACAAAATGTAATGAATCTTTCTCATTTTATCAGTTATTCCCATTATATGTCAGTATTATAAACTATCTTACATAGTTCTCCAGAATTCTGCTCAGTAGTTATTTCCTAAGTTTAGACTTATTGGGTCAAAAAAAAAAAAAAAAGTACAGTCATGGCACCAGCTGATCATGGTGTTGTTGGTGGCGATAACTTCATCATACTCAAATAACTTATTTTCCTTGAGTTGACCTAAAACTAAATGTAATTGGATAGATGATAGTCAGGTTTTTATAAGCTGTAATTGTTAAGCAAAATTCCTTGAATTTTTAATTTTCTTAAAGCCTTTTGTCCTCAACCATGTTTAATTTATAATAAGTTGCTTGTTTAGTTGCCTATAACCTTTATATATTTTTAAGGGATTAAAGCTAAATGGATTCTTAGTCTTTGTTATTTTAGCACAAAAAGAGTGTATTAAAAAGAAGCATCTTAAGTCTTTCATGTGGTACTTTGTGCTTGTTTGGGGAAGAAATGTTTGAATTTCAGTTCACCTTCCATTAAGGTTGAAGAGATTAAAGAATCAAATGATGATTAGATCCTTTCTTTATGAGTGTTTATATTATTCACACTCAATGTTATATGCCTAATCTCCTGTTTATTTGTGAGACAACTTTAGGCTTATTAGATAAAGCTGGGGAAGCATGAGAACCATTTACTAGCAAAAGGTATTAAAGCAAAACACCAGTTGAAGTAGCCATTAAACATATGTAATATTTATGTAATTAAAAGAATGTTAGCACAGTTTTTATTTTTTTAAATGTAATCTTTCTTTAAAAAGATGACAAAATCATTTATGAGAAAATGAAAATAATATAGGTACTTAAATTGTAATGTATATGGAATAAAACATTTTCTTTTAAATTCTATAGGATATAACTAGTTTAATTTGGAATTTAGATGATTTTACTTCTGGTCTTGATATAAAAACAGGAAAAAAATCTTGTTATCTAAAAAAGCTGTGAGGCTTAGAGTTTCACAGAGCCAAGTCAAAAGAGGAGGTAAAAATAGATATAATATTTATCATTTGCTAGAAATCAAGAACACTGTAACACTAAGAGCAAATAGGATTTACCTCAGGTATATAAGATTGGTTAAATTAATTATTAATTAATGGTTAATATCCTTTAGCCTATTGATTTCTGTAGCTTAGGCATTCATTCTGTTGAAACTGGAAGATGGTACGCTTTACTAGTGTTTACAGATATCTTTAAGTATTAAAATGACTTTTAAAACACCATTTGAAATTTGTACAGTAGTGATTACTATTAAAAGTATAGGATGGAGTCTGGAATTATTTATATGTAGCAAGAGCCAGAAAGTTCATGCTATTTAAATTCATTTTCAGGGCCTCCCTGGTGGCGCAGTGGGTTAAGCAACGCACTATGAGGCAAACCGCGACCGCTGCAGCATGAGTTCGATCCCTGCTGCCGGCCAGGGTGGGGACCCACATGGTGCAGCAGACCTCTCCTGCTGTGCCCGCTGCTCCCCTCAGCAGTGTAC
>JAGFMF010011696.1:2159163-2300364 GCA_019455555.1 Galemys pyrenaicus
CCCGCTCTGTCTGTGGTGAATCCTCTCACCCCCCACACCTCTGGCCTGTACCCCAGTGCTTGTATGCATAAATAAATAAATCTTTAAAAAAAAAATTCATTTTCATTAGAGGAGACTCAAGACTCTCAGAAAAACAGATTTATCGAAAAATCAAAAGATTTCAATTTAAAGCCTTAATCCATAAAGATGAGTTTCCAAAGATGGAAAACAATATCCATTACAGCTCTAGACAAGTTAAACTGAAATATCTAACTCATAATTTGAATGACCCATTTCATTCTTTCATTTTATTTCCTTATGCATTTAGCACATAATAATTTTCTAATATGAGCTAAACATAGTGTTTTAAATAAGAATGTATAGATACCAGTTCTTGAATAACCTACAGTGTTTTCATTCATTTTTTTAAAGAACATTTCAATGATCTTACAGCATGCAGATTGTATTACTTTTCGAACTACAAAGATAATAAATTGATGATTTGGCCTTCAAACTCAGGTCTGACAACTGCCCAACTCTATATTACTTTACCTTACCTAATTCTACCCACCCCAATAACAGATACCCTTAAGGAAGATTTTTGGAAAAGACACACAAATAAAACAATAAGTATGTCAGCAACAACAACAGCAAAATATTCAATTATATTATTCAACATAAAAAAAAACATTTTATTGGGGGGCTCACTTATGTAAATATTACATATGTTTAATGGCTACTTCAACTAGTGTTTTGCTTTAATACCTTTTGCTAGTAAATGGTTCTCATGCTTCCCCAGCTTTATCTAATAAGCCTAAAGTTGTCTCACAAATAAATAGGAGATTAGGTATATAACATTGAGTGTGAATAATATAAACGCTCATAAAGAAAGGATCTAATCATCATTTGATTCTTTATTCTCAATATTCATATCTTTTTGAAAGGCAGAAATTTGAAGACCAGAAAAGCTATACTGAATGTCATTTAGAAAGTTTTTATTTAAAATAGCAAACGTTAAAACTGGAAGACACCTTTAAGATGATCTCATACTGCCTTCTTTTTTCTTTTTTTCAAAATGTGGATATGCTATTTATTAGCCATTAGGCTGTACTGTGGAGAAGTCACGTAACCTTTTTGATTCTATTTTCTTCCTTTCATTTTTAGATTGAGGTGACATACTTAATGGAGAACTATTCAACTATACAGAGAGATTAATGTGTCATTTGCAACAATATGGATGGAACTGGAGTGGACTATGTTATGTGAAATAAATCAGAAGGAGAAAAATGAATACTGGATAGTGTCACTGATATGTGAAATATAAAGAAACAAAATAAAGGGTCAGACAGAACCAAACCAATAATAAATCATAGAAATATGATTGTAGAATTGAGACTACCAGAAGGGAAGGAAGGGAGAGCAAAGTGGAAAAGGGACACCTGGGCTGTGGTAGAAGCTGATGGATGCCTTGCTGGTGGGTGTGGTATAGTAACATACACCTGCCTTCTATTTTTTAACTTAGAAATTTCATGCCTGCCATGTAATATGCTTTGACTAGAATCATACAGGAACCTAAGTCTTAAGGAACATTAATTCAGAATTCAACATTAATTCAGAATTTAATTGATTAAGTCCTGAAGAACTGTGCAAACCAGATGTTAAACAACCATCACTTAAAATATAAACTACATAATCATATAACTTAATAGATCAATTAAAAATGAAGACAATAAATAATTCTCACTTCTTCTCAATTATTTTTTACATTTTACAATTTGCTCTTCAGGTTTGCACAAAGTATGTTTGTGTGATAAAGCTACTTATTCTAGGAGTGCTCCTACCTTTCTTTTTTCAATGTTACATTCAATGACATCATGAATAGTCATAATGGGGGAGTATTTATACTATAGAAATTGACATATGTTACAATTCAGTTGATAAATATGTGTCAGCAAACCACTAATTATAAAAGAATAAAAATATTGATTGACCCCTGCTAATCACAAGATCAAGTTTAGTTTATTCCTATTTTTGTTTTCATGCCTGCTAAACTATATGGGGCTAGTAAGAATCCCAAATAGCCTGGAGTCTAAACCCCTTGGGGAATGCAGTGAAAATGATCCTGTCAGTCATCGCAACTTGTTTGAAAGTATGAAGGGACATATCTGAGAATAAACCAGCATGTTGTGTGTGACTGAGCAGAAGAGTCCTCCACTCACTCATTGGTGCTTGTATTGAATGGCTGAGTTAATTAATTCTGGAATCTACTTTGGACATCTTGTTATATGAAAAATACATCATTTTAGAGCCACTACTAATTGAGAGGTATATTAGTTACAGCAGGTATATTAGTTATACAGGAGGTATATTAGTTACAAGCTAATATACCAATTACCCTTTTTATAGATAAAAGTCAGCTACTTTCTACAGCCGAGACAGTTAGGAAAGTTCACTTAAGGTCTTATTAGCACTTCTATTTTAAAGGCTTGTCTTTTTTTTATTTTTAATTTTAAGTACAACTTTGACTTAATTATAGCCTTCAGTATATGAGAAAGCATTATTTGAACCTAGGTTCTTTATGTGAAACATAATTAGAACAAAAGAACTTTAAAAAAGGCTGAACAAACCAAATATGCATTCATACAATTATCACTATTAGTGCATTATGATGAGTATCAGATCTCTAACTTAGAATAAGTATTGTTGTTGTTAGCAAAGGAAGTGACATCAAAAAACGCTATACAAATATTTACTAAATATTTTATTATTTTGGGAGGTTACAAGCTATAATATAATTATCAAATATATTTTCAATATGCATGTATTCAGTTCTAAGCAGATATATAGCATTGAATAACTTTTGTCCAATTGGGGATTCTAAATTGTTATAGAAAAACACCTAGTTGTCTGATTTAATACTATTAAAAATGTGACATTTTTAACAGAGACACTCCATTCTGGTTGAATAAACAAGTGAACATTAGATAAACTTGAACCCTTCTCAGGACTGTCACACAAAAGTAACATGAATTAGTAAAAAAACATGATTACAGGAGGTTATTTATTCTACTCAGTGGAGAGAAAAGGAATAGTGAAACAGATTTTCTATGATTAGCATAAATGTTTATGCTTACCATACAACAATTGGACATGTTCAATGTAAACCTACAGTCTAAGTTCCAATATTCTAGTGAGAGAAGAAAATAAATGACGGAGAAGGAAAAGGAGGAGAGGGAGGAAGACAGACAAATTAGCAAATGATTATGAATAGGTAACAGTAAAATACTGGTACATGATTTATATTGGTTTATCTTTGCTAGCTTTATTTTGTGGGATGACAGTCTCCCTGGATGGCAGGTGAAGAAATTTTTTATGAAAATAGACATTCTATTTTTCCCTAGAGTCAAGCTCTTTCTATGCAGTCTTGGCTAGAATGAAGAGTGTGTTAAGAGTTTGAGAGGAGACATCCTCAGTGTGTGGTGTGTGGTAGATCTGAACTAGCCAACTAGCTTAGACTTGCTCCCTGTGGCTGGGGTTATCATCAGAGATGAAGCTCAGCAGACCTCTCCTGTCTCACCACCTGCTCCCCTCCGCAGTGTATTTCAGTAGATCTGCCTGTTCTGTTCCCCACTCTATTTCTGGTGAATCCTCTCACCCCTGAACCTCTGACCTATACCCCAGTTCTTGTATGCATAAATAAATCTTAAAAAAATTAGAAATGAACTAGGTGATACAAATCGTGTTGAAGAACTTAAATTTGACATCAAATTTAAAAACACGGATTAAGTATTTCTCACTCTCCCAATGTTAGTTTGTGGATAAAATATTCTGAAAATATTGCTGTCATGGGATAATTATAAATTAGAATATTTAATTAATAACTGCCATTTTGAAAAAAAAAAAGGTGCTATGTGCATGGGATATCTTATCAAAAGTTTATTAAAAATAAGCAATTCAGGGCTCACCCTGGTGGCACAGTGGGTTAAGCAATGCACTTTGAAGGAAACTGCAACCACTGCAGCAGGAGTTCGATCCCTGCCGCCAGCCAGGGCAGGGACCCACAGGGTGCAGCAGACCTCTCCTGCCTTGCCCACTGCTCCCCTCAGCAGTGTGTCTCAGTCAAATCTACCTGTTCTGCTCCCCACTCTGTCTCTGGTGGATCCTCTCACCCCTGGTACTTCTGGCCTGCACCCCACTTCTTGTATGAATAAAAAAATAAATCTTAAAAAAAATAAGCAATTCGAACTAAATACAGAGGTCTTAAGTATAGTCCAAATTTATATTCTACTAAATCCAGATTATCAGTGCTACTGGACTCAGATTACATTCATGTAAAGGTCAAACAACCCCATATTCCCAACCCAGAAATCTTCCTACTAGTCTATGAAGTTTGTATTCACATTACCTGCCTGTTTGCCTGAATTAATCTTGACTTGCAAATGGTAAAGGGAAGACTTCAAAGCATAGCTATGTTCTCTCTGTCGCTCCGTCCCCACCACTGGGCTCCGTTGGATGTCCAGAGGGATGAAATAAACTACTGCCTTTCTTCTGACCTCTGAAATGTGGCTGAATACAGAGGTGTAGCTCTTATACAAAAAGTTCTTCTGGCTTGCTAATTAGTTCTGAAAAAAACAGAACAGGTATGTCTTCCAATACTTTTTTTTTTCCCCACTGGAGCCAGACACCTTAAGCTGTGGACATTAACACACCTATCAAAAAAATATACATCCCTTGGAAAACAAAGTGAGTCCTAAAGTCATATATTTATGAGGCTTTGACAACCTCTCTAGATGTAACAGCAAAGGTAGAAACTATAAGAGAAAAGTACAGTTTCTATTATTATATAAAATTCTAATTGTATACATTGAAATCATACTCATTTAGATAAATTCAGAAAAATATTTCATTATATAGTGGTATCAATATTCTTAATATATATTCATATATAGATGTAGAGAAGATAAAAAGGAAAATTAATGAAAGAAATGGATAGGTAATCCCCCAGAAGAAAGACTGAAAATGGGCAATGCTTATGTGAAAAATGCTCAATTTTGCCAGAAACTACAGAAAGATTAAAAATAAGAAGCTAATTTCCTGCTAAATAAACTGGTACTACTCTTTTTAAAATTTAATACCCAGTGTGTAGAGTTTCTAGACGTACATACTTTCCTACACAGCTAGTTTAAGATTCTGGAGGAAAATAGAACAATATTTTTCAAAATCCTTAAAAACACTCAGCGTTTGATCAGATATAGACTACATACAACATCGTCCATTGACACATTATTGATAATAGCAAAATCAACCTACAGTAAATCAACAATGAAATATCCTCTGTGGCATTAAGTTAATTTTGCCTACGAAGCCTTTCACATGTTCTGTTCTGAAAATTCCCACTCGAAAGTGACATAGGTCTCTGAGAGCGCAGGTTCTCCTGCAGCCTGCCAAGGTTCCCTTTGCCTCACTGCACACCCCACACTAGTTTGGGATTGAATTTTTGGATACCTGGAGCCCAGTTATTGAGGAGCACATAACCTGTATTATAAGTGATTACAAAGTAACACTTAAATACTACAATAGAATTCAAGTCAGGTATGTTTTCATATGCAATTTCATTTACTCATAAAAAATTATGTGTCTTAAATGTTCAGGATTAGCACTTCATTCACTTGCTGTGTCCACTGACTATTAAGTGCCAAAGCTGAGATCATGCCTGGGTTTATCATATTCCACAACTCAATTCTCTTTTTAAAGATTTATTTATTTATGCATACAAGCACTCTGGCATATTCCGGAGGTGTGGGAGGGTGAGAGGATCCACCAGAGACAGAATTGGGAACAGAACAGGCAGATAACTGAAACACACTACTGAGGGGAACAGTGGGTGAGGCAGGAGAGGTCTGCTGCACCATGTGTGTCCCCTCCCTGGTCGGCGGCAGTAATCAAACTCGTGCTGCAGTGGCTGCGTTGGCCTCATAGTGTGTTGCTTAACCCATTGTGCCACCAGGGAGGCCCCAAAGTTTAAATGAGAATAAAGACATTACCTAAAATAATTACAATCTCTAACATATTAGGTAACCATATGCCAGGAATTGTACTGTTATCTCCCTATTTATTTAAACTTAAACAGTTCCAGAAGATAAATACTGTAATTAGTCCCATTTTATACATGAGAAAGTAGACCAAGGAAAAATAGTTAAGTCTCAGAGCTGGAAGTCACATCCATTACCCTTTGCTGCCTGAAGCCCTACTGTCTGTGTAAGGCTGTGATAACAGTTTATAACACATACTCAACTCATTTGTGTTCTTTAGAGACAAATCTTTAAATACTTAAGTCTCTGAATATAAGATTTCAGAGCAAGCAGAGACAGTAGGAAGCTGCAAAAAGACCATTTCTAAAACATGAGGGGCTATATTTCTTCCTCAGCATCTGGTGAGTCTGTTCCATCCCCTATCGTAGAGTTGGACAACTTCAGTTCCTAAACACAGCCAAGATGATGACTTCATCCTCTGTCCCTTCATCGGGAACGCAATCTCCTCTTTATACTTGAACATGAAGTCATCGCAGTAGCCCGCTGGTTGCACCCCTGCTCACTACTTCTGAATTTGCAGAATCTCTGTCTTGCATGACCTGCAATAACAACAACTCAGCACCTGCTCTCAAAGTGTTACAGCGCCCCATGTTCTCACCAGAAGGAAATCTGCAGAATTCAGAGATGTCACCTAAGATGAAAGATGGGTCCAGTAAGGTCTTATAGTCAATGTTTTAGGGACTAACAAGATTTACATTCTAGACATTTGTAGTTTCAACAATGAAGAAGAACAGTTGGTGAAATATCATTATGTCTGTAATATAAGGAGTGAGTTGGTGAAAGGAGACATTTCAGATGATGTACGTTTTCTGTGAGTTTATGACCAAAAGCCAGGGTTTTTAAGTACTAGAAAGAAGCAAGTCATAGAAGTTGGGTTAATGAAGGACTGAAAGTCCATATGCTGGATAGGGGAGAAGTAATCTACAGATCTTTACAGAGTTGGCAAAATAAATCACCCAAAGACTGTGGTGTTAGAATGAAAGTGAAATGGGCTGCTGTAAGAAATAATGAGAAATGCAAGGCCCTGAGTTGCCAAGAATAGCAAGATCACCACCTGGCAGTGGTTGGAAATAAAATGGGCTGCTGTATATAAACATCAAACTTCAAATGGTAGATGTTTTAGATGCCCTTATAGGCATCCTCTCATTTTGAATTTGTGACAGAAGTCCTGGGAGTATTGTGTTATCATTAGTTCTTCTACTATGAGCATGTTGACAGCAGAAAGAGTTTTTTATTCACAAAACTCTGGAATGTAACAAGTGTCCCCCAAAAAATGTCTATTAATTAGCTGAGTGATCATATAAACGGCGGAGCAATTAGAGAGAGCTGGTGGAAGGATATTTATCAAGATCAAAGTGTGATGTTGCTCTTTATTTCCTTTTCATTTCAGAGACCCTCACTCTTGATCTAAGAAGTTGCAACTGCTAATCTTTAGGTTTATTCATTCTGCTTCATCCATTGTTACTCTGCAATTTTAATAGAGGAGAAGTAAAGCTATTGATACATCAAAAAGTACAAAAATAAGAGTCAATGCCCAACTATTTAAAAAAGATTTGGGCATTTGGGTATTAAGGTTAAAAAATATACTGGTTTTGAGGAAAATAACTTAAAAATGTTCAAACTGTAAAATGCCTTAGTTAATCTTGTCTAATCCTCCCTCACACCCCCACCTTTCTCACCTGTCATTTTAAAAATGAGTAACTTGAGAACTGAAAAAGGGATATAATTTAACTCAAGTCTCCAGATTGCCAGGTCTTAAAATTTAGAAATGTTATCAGTAAATGTGAGTGTAAGGTGTGATCTTCACTAAGATAAGAAAGATCTATTCCAGTTCTTTTGTGCTCAGGGAAAGCTCCCTGATTGCAAGTAGACTCTGGATTACTTAAGAGAATGCAGTTGACACACACTTCTGACACTGAGTACTGAGCACTTCTACATCCAAGAAAGAGATGTCTAGTTTCCTTTGACTCTGAAGTTACTTCCTAACTCACTCTCTCCTCAAATCAAAGTTAGTCCTTATCATCATGTTCTCTAACTAGTGAAGATGTGGCTGCTAATAAGGTTCAATCTTGCAGCGATTTATTACCACAAAGCTTGGCAAGGGAGCAGATCAAAAAACTGATATTCACGGTTATAGCATTTCCACAAGCCTGTCACAAGTTATGACCCAGTCAGGATCAAATATATCTTATCTATGTAAATGGTGGCAGGGCTTCTTTCTTGAGTAGGTGAATCTCACTCTAAATGCTTTTAAGGAAGTGTTCCCTGCCCCCTCCTTGATTATCCCTGAATTGAGAATCTCAAAGTGTTAGAGTTAAAGTTGCTTTACGAGTCATCTTTCATTCAAAGTTCCCATAATCCATCATCATTGACCACAGGGCTCCTCCCCCACTCTCTACCCCTCTAAACCTCAATTTGGTAGTCATATTACTATGGTTTCTTTTGGTTTAGTTTTGCTTATTACTTTGTTTTGTATTTTTATATTCTATCTCTGAATAAAGCATTTCAGTATTTGTCTTCTCCTTCTGGTTTCTTTCACTGAACAAAATCCTTTCCAATTCCATACATGTTGTAGCAATGACAAGATTTTATCATTTTTATAACTGAGTAGTACTCCATTGTGTATATATATAATACCTTATTAACCCACTCATATATCCTTGGGGACTTAGGTTGTTTCTATAACTTGACTATTGTAAATATTGTTGCAAGCTATGCAGGAGTTCATCTAGCTCTTTGAATTAGTGTTTTTTCATTCTTTGGATAAATACCTAAGAGTGAAATTGCTGGATCATATAGTATATACATTTTTTAATATTTTGAGGAAACTAGATACTGGTACTGGACTAGATTAGATATAAGGGCTGGAGCAACCTATATTCTCACCCACTGTGTATGAGGGGTCCTTTTTCTCCACAGCCTTGCCAAAATGTTTCTGGTTTTGCATTATCTGAATGCTACATATGCAAAGGAATCACAGTGGAATTTATATAGGAACAATTATTTTGAATTTGTACTAATCTAAATAGTAAGAAAATTGTCATAAAAATTAGGCATTAGCTATTTACTTATTATAAGAAGTGAAGTTATGGAAAAATGGTTAGCAGTACAATGTAGTGGTAAAGAACATAAAATCTAGAACTAGGGAAATGATTGTTCTTCGATGATTAGCTGTGTAATCTGGAAAAGATTAATTAACTTCACTGTGCCTGTTGGTAATAAAGATAATATACACCTACTTCAGAAAACTGTCTTGGAAGTTCAATGTGTGACATAAAGAAATCGTTTAAAATTATTTCCAATTAGCTATGTTGTGCTTTAGATATTATTAAGTTTAGAAAGTTTCCCTTATTTCTTGTTTCCTAAATGGAAATTAGATATTATCAGAGTACTTTCCCTGTATTAATTGATATGATCATATAATTTTTCTTCCTTAATCTCTTTGTATAGTAAAGTTTAAGTTGAATTATCTCTGAGATTCAATAATCAGTTCTTTCTTTCCTTCTTCCTATTTTACTCTTTTCTACTTCAGTTTGAGTTGGCGATGAGCAATTTCTTCATTAAGACAGGGTTATATCTTATAGCTATGGGTTATATCTTATAGCAGAGACAAGGGGAGAATAAAAAATAACAAATTTCTAAAGTCAGAATGCCTGAGTTCACAGTACAGTTTTAATTTTTTAATTAGCTATAAAGTCACATATAATTAATTTTCCCTATCTATGGGGAAATTTTCCCCACCTAAAAATAGATTGAAAATAGGGTATGCCTTGTTATGAGGATTAAGTATATGATACATATGAGGTCCTCACAATAAGGTCCTCTGCTTATAAAAATTATATAAATACTTTTTATTGTTGTACCTGTATCATTCACATCACTTGGGATATTACTTTGGCTATTGTAATTAAAGGTATATTGTTTTTACTTAGATCAAATTATATTTAAATATCTGCTCCAGATAATTTTAAATAACATTTGAATATTTAGTGTTACTTTTTTAGGTATATGACTATAGCATTGTGGAAGTGACAGTGAGTATTAAAAATAATATTATCTATTGAACTTGTCTCACAGAGATTTTAATAGCATAAGAAGGAATAACAAATATTAATAGAAACAGCTTCAATTTAACTCTTTTGGAATATATACCAAATCCTGACCATGATTAAGTCTCAGATAGGCAATGAGGAAATGGCCAATGTGGCCTGGTTTCCACAGAGCTAATGGTAGAGTAGGAAAGAAATATCAATTTTCCCATTTTTTTCTTTTTAATTCATAAATTCTTTCCTTTCCCCAAAACATAATTACTTCCTCTGTTTGAGAAATTCCACACTGCTTGACTCATCTCAAATCTCTGAATTTGCTTTACCTTTATCTTCATGATGAAGCTGAGGCATTGAGGTAAAATTTACTTTAGGTCACAAAACCAATAAGCTCACTCACTTCTGACTCAAAGTCATTGCTGTTTGTGTGCAAGTCTCCACGTTTCACATCCTTGTTTGATGTCTGAAAATACTCTATTAACTTTCATGCATGTGAATTTTGAAAACAAAATTCAAAGTTTGAACTTATCCTTCATACTGTATATTGGACTAGGAGAGGAAGTGGAAGGTGGTATTCAAATGATTTAAATATACTAAGTTTGAAAACTGAGCAAGTACCATAATTCATCATCCAGTCATCCATAATGTTGTTCACAGCAAAGAAGTAGAAAATCCAGAAGAAGTAAATATTAGGAAAGAGAACATAGCTGTACTTTATCAACATAGATTTAATATTTTTTGGTAAAAATACAGTATTATTAGATAAGTAAAAAAAAAAACCCTAGTTTGCAAAACAATAAAGATGATTTTTTTACATAGTTTTATGCAAACCTGCATTGATTTTGTTGACAGTGTTTTCTGTTATCATGAAGAATTAGAATTTCTTTCCTTGATATAAACAAAGAGGGGGAAATTTCATACTTAAAAGTTTAAAGTTAAAGTCAAGTTTAATAGTCAATCACACTTGAGTTACAGAAATTTTTACAGTTGAATTTTAGCTACTAAAAGAATATATTCTAAGTCATCCAGGTTTTGGCACTACCTTGTTTTAGAAAAAGAAGAGTTATGTGTGCTGATGTTGTTTAGTGACTAGGGAACGCCTGTCTGATTTCAGTGCTGAGTGGATAAATCCCCATGTACCTTTTAGAAGTCTTAGTAGCTTAATCTGCATGGACATTTGAAGTGTCTGGAGTGAGCCTTGATAAAAGGTGGATCAACAGGTTGTGCAATAACTTGAGGTTAAACGCCTGCCCAGAGGCTCCTAAAGATGATCCTTTTGATTTTTCTAATTGAGGTTGTTAAACAGCAGCTGTGGGAGCAGCTGTGTGAAGAGCGGAAAAACTATCAGTATGGTCTTCAGTTATGTCTCCAGCTTAAGTAAAATGGTCTTTATTGAATCACTGTGTTTCAATAAATATTTATTGAATAGCATTTTCTTAGGCACAGTATTTAGTGCTCTCCTGTATTCTGTCCCAACTAATTCACATACAAGACTGTCATCATCATCATCGTTGTTATTATTACTATCATTACTATTTTTACTCCCAAATTACAGATGACAAGTGGATGCCCCATATGGTGAAGAACAATGAACAACATGAGAGCATTCTACCTGCACATGCAATAACCCCAGTGTGGGGTAGGTAGAGAGTTAGATATCATGGTTCAAATGTGGCATCACCATTTGGGATCAGAGAATCATCAAAATTAATGAGTACGCAACTATGTCACAATAACATGCTTATGCCCCTTGATGTGGTCAGAGTAAACCTTCCATTTCATCTTAATACTGGTGTGCTCTAATGAAAAGAGTTGACACACACAGAGAACTAGAAATAGGACTATCTAATAATGCTGACTTCTCCACTTCTTGAAGTTAGATCTCTCCAGGACTCAGTTTCCACAATGTAAAAGGAAGAAAGTAAATTGCACCTGGAATTTATGGTGAATGTGAATATTACCTGATCTTTGGAAACCATTTTTCAGGAAACCAGAGATAAGGGAGTTTGAGAACTGATTTGTGGTAACATGAAGGTGTATAATTTTTAAGCTGAGCAGGGAATGTGGGAGGAACACAAAACAGTAATTATTTGGATAACATTTACTCCTCTGGAAAAGAAAAAAAAGATTCACAAATTCATAAGGCCCCATGGAAAGAAGCCTCGACTTGAACTTGCTGATTTGGAGCCACATCCCTTTTCTGTCATTTACTAGATACGTGACCTAGAATGGGTTACCCTTTGTCTCTTTACCTATTTTCCTTTCTTTGTGAAATGGGTGAAAAGTCTGGCACAGAATCATGTTCATTAACATTAGTTAAACATAGTCTTTGTATCTCTTCTGATTTGTTTAGAGCTTTACTTCTTTGACTTTTTCTTTTTGTTGCCTTCTTCTTTTCCCATGCAGAGCAACACCACATGCACACTTTACCTTTAATAAGTTGAGTAAGTGGGTAGCTTTTCTGCAGGTTTGAAATTCACAAGTGTGAGTGTATTATTTTATAGGGCCTTGCGCCTTTCTAATAGCATAGGGTTGGCCTAAGAACTCTCCTCAAATTAGCAATAGGGACCTGTTTGTGAAGATTGTTCTTGTTGAGTTAACCTTTTCTTGAGTTGCTTTGGTGGGTTGGTTACTATGCTTGCAAAGGACTCCTGTTGTTTTAGTATTTTCCCTGGGGGAATTAAAGGTTTTAACTGAATGTGAAACATCAGACAGAAACTGTAGAAAAGATTTATGGACAATGAATCTCAACTTTCCAGAAGTTCATTTAAAATCAACTTCTTTCTCAGCCAAAATGATTCAGGTTTGAAATCCTCCTGGGGCCTCTCTGAGACTTTAGGGCATTAGGGAACTTTTTCCTTGCTGTCATAGATTATCTCTTCCATTGTTTCTTGACTTGTTGAGGGGGAGATTTGATTGGTAAATCAGCTTTTCCCTAGGGCCTTAAATTCTTTTCTCATTCAGAAGATAAGTAGGACTCTGACAATGCATTCCACAAAGCTCTCTCTCCTGCAAGAATACCGAGGCAACCAGACTGAGCCCCTCCAAGGTGTAATGAACAGGGCAGATACTACATGGAAGGAGCCAAAGGACAAAATCTAGGTTGGGCACCCCTGGGGTTGCCATGGCTTCCACTCTGTTTTAACTAGGTATAGGGTTGGGTAGAGCAAAATTCACAAACTTGAATGTGAGCTTAGCTCTGTTATTTGAAATGTGTTCTTAAGAAACTCCATAAACCTCTCTTGTGTTCCTTTTCCTTTTCTGTGAAATGAATTTAATAACTTTTACCTTAAACTATTTTTGGTATTAATGGAAATGACTTGTGAATCAGTACTAGTAGGAAGTTAAAAATATTTCATCATTAACAGCTCAGTTGTGTGTACCAAGCATTGTGCTATGGACTTTATTTTCACATTTCTTCCTCTTGAAATCTACAAAGCAGGCCATTGTCAGTTTCACTTTATATATGAGAAATACTAGACTTGGTGATGTTAAGTAACTTTTCCCCAGCCAGCTGGTAAGTGGCACAGTCAGGACAGGAAAGATGGCTAACTCCAAACATGCTTCATGATCATAAACCTGTTTAACTGCTATTTTTTTAAAGAATAAGGTGCAATCAAAATGTCTGTCTATATAAAAAAGAAATGAATGGGTAGATGACTATCAATCTGAAATGATGGGATGGAAAGGATAGATGGAAGGCAAGGTTGTTTGTGACTTTAATAAAAATAGTTTTTAAAAGCCACTTGCTTAAGTGCCAGGAGGTATACCAGGGCTCTATATTTTGGTCACAGCCATCACTGTTCCATAGAGGAACTTATAGCTTTGCCACCTACATTTCTTTCTCGAAAGAGAAGGAAACACAAACTTAACAAGTGATCATAACTTATCCATTGTCACATAAGTCAACTGTTGAGAGAATAAGGGCAAAATACAAGTCTCTATCATGGCAATCCACCATACCTTATATATTTCAACAACACAGCCTGTGTTGGAGTGACCAATCAATGAGCTAACATCAAGTTCTCTAAATAAAATTTACACACTCAGTAAAAAAGACATGATAATCATCACTTACACTTTAGTGTGAATTAAAGGCACTTTGCTGTTGTCTTTCCTGGAGAATGTGTCTCTGGATGACATTTGGACAGTTAAGCTACATGTATCCTCTTTCTGCTGATAAACCACATTTTATTTATAATTTAGGTTAGTCTTGTGCAATAGTCTGAAAGAAAGAAAAGCTACAGTGGTGGCAGAAAGTGGTGTGGCCAATATGCAAGTGTGTATGTGTCTATGCATAAGTATATATGTGAACATCCAGCTAGATATATGCACGTGTATGTCTGTCCTGTCTTAACTTAAAAGTTTAAATGGCAGGTCTTGTGGACTCATTCCATTTTTTGCTAGAATTTTTTTTTCTGGTTCTCTATGTGGACATATTGAATTAACTTTTCAAACCCTATTCACATTATTTCCCTTGTGAAGTCAGCCATAGCTTATAATTTCTCCAGCTTCCCTGATTACCCAGGACTTAGATGACATATCCTCATTGTCCAGATTGCAGTTTAATGGTCACCATTCCAGGGAAACCTACCTTCATCTCAAATTCATCCACCCTCTTTCATGCCTTTATTGAGTTCGCTCTCATTTTCTCCAAGCACTTGTCAGAGCTCTATGAGAGCAACAGTGTGTCTGACTGAGGTCTGCCTCACTCAGTTTAAGAAGAGACCTGGGTCTCTTGTTCAGAGCACCATTTCCTCAGAACCTAGTAGAGTCCTCAGTATAGAAGAAACATTCAACAAATATGTCTTGAGTAACATGTTATTTTGTATTCTATAAAACTTTTCACACGAAAGGAAATATCATCAACATTGGTCTCCTTTGTTAGTAGGAAATGCTAAAAAAAAATAGCAATTTTGAAAGAGTAAAATGAGAGGAGAGGCGTTATCACCAGGAGAAAGTATACATTGTACAAACAATAAAGTAATGATATAAACTATATATAAATTTAAAAAATATGAAACATGGAGATAAATTTCCATTAAAAAAAAAGAGAGGGAAACTAGGGATTTATTCTGGTATGGAATAATGCAAAGAAGTATCCTTCGAGGGGTCTCAGTTTCTTTTAGGAAAGAAAGAGAGGGCTTGTTGCTCTAGGTTTTAATTCTTCCCGTCTCCTTACTTTTGAACTTTTTTCCATTGAAATTTTATTTGGAAACACAGACAACTTAACTGAATACAACAGAACTGCTGTTCTTGATGGGGGTAGATAATGCAACAGAGAAAAGTGTTGGATAAAATTATCTTGAAGTCTCAATGTCTTCTAACATTCTATAATTTGTTAACCTTGGAGCTTTCAATCCTGACCACAGATTAGAATTACCTGGGAGTTTGTGAGAGGTATTGATGCCTGGACCCAACCTTTGCAGATATATCCCAATGTAATGAGTGTGTGGTGGGCCTTATGCATTGATATGTGCATGTATATTTATAACTTTTCAGATTTTAGTACCTGCCCAGGGTTTAAAAAAAAAAGTGTTAGTTTTTAGACATGTCTCCTCTGCACAATCTCCCCATGTGAATTTAAGATTGAAAACATAAGTGACTGGTGTATTTCAGAGAAATTATTTGAAATCTTTAAACAGTCATATAATATTGAGTGACACCTCTATAGAACGAGTGACTCTTATCACATAGAAACTTGTGCCATATATATTTGTGTGTTTTTTTGCTTTGTTAATTTCCAAGGTTCCTCATTCTTAGCTTGGAGTTATTGTTACATAACACATGTCAGTTTTGTACCTAAGTCATATCTTTGCATAGTACAGGTTTTCTTACCTGGAGGAGTAATATCTCCCACCCTCAAGTTAAATCAGTCTCTATTGACTGGAGAATGCATGGAATTCTAAAAACAGATTTAACATAAGATAAAAGTTTATATTGGGAAACCTGAAAATAATATATTTTTCTTTCAAGACTGTTGGTACAGGAAAATCCTCTTGTCCAGGTACGGGCAAGATTTTTTTTATGTCAAATGGTAGAAAAGGACCCTGGGTTAGAACTGACAAGAAATTATTTGCCTCTCAAAATCATTCATATTAGGTATAAAATATCAATCTGCTGTAAATCAGCAATGACAGCAGCCCTTTTAAAGCAGTATCTGTGCCATTTCAGGATTTGGAATTTCTATAAAGAAGGCCTAGACTGAGCCAATTTATGGAGATAGGAAAACTTGATTAATCCCATAGACTCATCCAGATACCTTGTCTACCAAGTCATAGACTTCTCTCTTACCCTGAGACATGTATATTAAATATAGAGATTTGTAATAGTTCGTGATTGTTCCCTCGTTTAAGTTCCATCCTACCTCCTAGCATAAAATTGGCTCACAGGATGATAATTATGGCAAACATTTCTGCAAGAAAATAAATCGATTAGCCTGCCACTGTGAACTTAATCTTTTTTTTAAGATTTATTTATTTATGCATACAAGAGGTGGGGTACAGGCCAGAGTCATGGGATGTGAGAGGATTCACCAGAGACAGAACCGGGAGCAGAACAGGCAGCTGTACTGAAAGACACTGCTGAGGGGAGCATAGGCAAGGCAGGAGAGGTCTGCCGCACCATATGGGTCCTCTCCCTGGCCAGGGGTCGCACTCGAGCTCTGTTGAGTGGCAGATGCTTCACAGCAAGTGCTCAACCTGCTGCACCACCAGGGAGGCCCTGACCTTAATCTTTAATTCTAGATTTTGCCCTAGAGACATTTCTTATCTTCTGCCTGTGGGCTTTTAGTATCTTGTGAGTCTCTACCATTCATCTGATGCTGGCATACTTCTCCATTCAACATCAGTAAACCAGACTCCACATTACTTAGATCTTAGATCTCAGGCAGATAAAAGGTAAACTCACCAAGACCTAGAACACCAGTTATAAACTTATAGTCAGCTTTCTTTCATAGACAGTATAGGGTTGGAGACAAGACTGTAACTCTGCCTGAAGCAGGAACAATGTAGTCTCCAGCCCTCTGCTACTTCAGTGGAGAATCCAAACAGATCCTATAAATCACGGTAGAAAGATCCTCTACATCTGGCATAACTTTTTCTACATAGAAAGAATCCTCAAATTGTATATAATAGATCTCACTTCATTTTATGTTACTTGAAAACCCTCTTTTGCTAGTTCACTTGCAAAGGTTTTAGGAATATATAGAAGCATTTTAGTTTTGCTGATAGTTTAGACTATGCTAAGATATAATTTTCATAGCAGAGCTTTATGATAACATTAGCTTAAACCAGAATTTTTTTAAAAACTTTTTTTTATCAGTTCAGCAAATTAAACATTTTTATTTTCCTATTCCCTCCTAATATCTCACTGGATGATTACCTAATGTCTGAATAGCTGTAATCACAATACAGATAAAATTTTGTCAGTAAAACATCATATATGCATTTTTCTGAATTAACCACAAAGCAATCACTTTAATGATTGCACCATACTGTATAAACTCATCAACATGTATTTCATATATATGCTATTATATACATATATATTACTACTACTAATATATATATATATTGCTATTACTAACAATTCTGTAGTCATCTGTGCACATTTATATGTCTTAACTGTTTTAAGAGTGTCCCTGTGTAAATGACCCTAAGCCAAGAACTTGCTATGTCAGAGGATAAGGATGTCGGTATGGTTATACATATTCCATATGACATATATGCATATTCCATATATACATATTCTTATACCTATTCCATAATAAGCAGTTACTAAATAGAATGTAATTTGAAATTTAGATCCATACTCTGCACATGACAGCTTTTATGAAAGCATAATATTATAGATATTGATACCAATATCATAACTACTAGTACTACAAATTAAAAAATCAGTAAGGCAAATTTAGGCCCATATTTAAAACTTGTAAAACATTTACTGTACTTATACAAGTAGAAACTTAGTAGTACTGAAAAGTAGATAACAATTTTTACAGTAACTTTTCAATATTTTTTATCACCGGTCATAATAAAGATTACAGTTTATATAGTATATGACTGTGCACGTGCATATACAAGATAGACACATAAATAGCTATATCTAAAGTTGAGTCACAAAATTTCCTGAATACTTACTCACCTACCCTTACCTGCAGGTTGATCTGATATATTTCATTTATTCCACTACAGCCAGAGACCCTTCTATCCCTTACTCCTCTGCCCACACCACCCCTCTTAACTTAGCTGCAGTCCACTAAAGTGATTTTTTAAACTTGATCAGTAGATTAATAAATACCCTTTTTACAAGGAATTTTTACAATATCTTGAACTTAAAAACGAATACAGGCATTGAATTCAAATAACCATGTATTATTGTTTCATTTTTAATTTGGAAACAATTTCAGCAAATGATTTGTCTGTCAGTTGTAGTTGAAATGAAAAATATATTCACTTAAGGAAACCAACTTGTTTATGAACAAAAGTCTGACAGAAACACCACTATTTCCTTTATTGTTCCTTAGCGGGAATCTTATTTTTGATTCTGTCATTTGTATATTTTATAACAAATTCTAAACTCTCACGGAATAACATTCTACCAGGTTGCATAATTTTTTCCTTTGACCTGAAAGAAATCTAATCTCTGAGGACGACTCAGATGACATGTTTCCCGAGATATGGCATGCCATTCTGTCAAGTAGTACCTGGCATAAGGTAGACCCTTAAAGCATGGGAGGTGACCACAAATAAATAGACTGTAAATGGCAACACATACAAGGGTAACTAGAGTAGACTGACTGGGGTCTTAAAACCCGAGACCAGCTCTAACTCAGGTGTTGTTTCATTTACTGGCTGTTTCAGTTGACATTATTTTACTAGACTGTAATAAACATTGTCTAAATTGCTAGATAATAAGCATACTATGCAAAGGAAAGAAAACTTGTACTTTTTAAAATACTTAAATATGACTACGGCTCATAGACTTCTTTATATCCACCAATTGCTATGATTCAATGCTTATCTTTACACTGTATTCAAGAAATTTGATTAATTTTTTCAATTATTTTTTCACATATTCATAGAAAAGATAATCATCTCATATATCTAGAATGTAAGTGATTATGGTGTGTGTTATTACATGTCAGGTCATATGTAGTTACATGTCCTTATGTGATGATTTGCTTTTCAGTCCCTTTTTATCCTCTTTCATATCATTTTTAATCCATTTTAATAGTATACTATATATCAAGCACATTACTTAAATTTGTAATGAAGTTGGAAGATGGTATTTTTCACATGATTAATTCAGTAATTACTATTTGACTTATAACAAAACAAAGGATATACAGTGGTTTTAAATAAACTGCTGATTTCCCCCTGCTGATAAGGTTTTAAATGGATTTTTATGATGTTTTCATACTGTTTCCCTGCTTTGAATCTTTATAGCCATTTAAAAAATATTTATTTATTTATGCATATAAGAACTTGGATACAGCCCAGAGGTTTAGGGGAGTGAGAGGATTATCCAAAGACAGAGTGGGGAACAGAACAGGCAGATTGCCTGAAGTACACTGCTGAGGGGAGCTGTGGGTAAGACAGGTGGGGTCTGCTGTGCCATGTCGGTCACCTCCTTGGCAGGGATGGAACTCTTGCTGCAGTAGATATGGATGCTTTGTAGTGTGGTGCTTAACCCCTTGTACCACCATGGAGTCCCTAAACCTTTATAAACATTTTTAAAGGATTTGAATTCATGAATTTGTTATATCTTTACCTCATACGATTTTGGTAAGCATCAAGACTTTCTTTTGAACCATTTTGTTATCCCTCTATTTTTCTTCTTTTTTCATTATGAAGACAAAAGCAATAACTAAAATACAGTGTTAAGCTTTTAATTTACATTTATTTTATTTTAAATTTACTTTTAACAAATATTTTTATTAATTATTTTTAATAGAAATATATTAACTAGAACACTGATTTTGTTTTGTTTTCTTTAAGAATTACATTTAGTTTTAGTTGAAGTCTTTAATAAATGTTTCAGTGGGTCAATGGACTTGTCCTTGATTTACAACACAAAGAAAACATTTTAGGTATTGTAATATGGAAACGGTAATTATACAACTCAAGGGTATAATATTCCTTTAAAGATTTTAGTCAGGCAATGTAATTTTTGTTCCCATTTTCTCTATTCATCAGATGCACACCTATGTCTGCTTATACTTTATAGGAATCTTTTGGAAATGGATAAATATATGTATCAACAAATGCTCTGAATTATTTGAAGTGAAGATATTAGTAATAGCAAAAAAATACATTGTGTTATCCATATCTTTTAAAGGAGGAAAAATGTAGCTCAAAAATTCAGGTATCTTGTCCAAGTCTCAAAATTGATAAGTTACTGACCTAATATTTGAACGCAATGACAAAAATAAACTTTACAGGATACCACATGGTTTCTCAACTTCCAAATGCTACTTTGAAAATCTATGTTTGCAGCTAAAATAAGAAAGGTCAGGGTTAATTTAATGGAAATAAAAAATGTATAATGCTATACAAAGACATTTCTTTTTAGCTTCCCTCAATGTTTCTATTACAGTTTTAGTTGAAGATTTGGATCATTTCTTATTTTATCTTGCTGGTTTGTCCAACTCTAGCTCCTGGACTTATAAAAATATACTTGCTAATGATGAGGGAAAGGGTAGGACTTACATTGCAACGTCTCTGCTTAGATATTTATGGTCACTTCAGAGAGCTGCTGCAGTTTGATCTACAGGAAGGCTGGAAGATGGAAGGAGGGGCTGTTTGACTGAGTTAGGGAAATTCCAGATGACACAGATTGTCAGATTTCCTGCTGGCCATTTACTGCCAAACTCCTCCTCCTGTTCTTTTTGCACAGCTGTGTGCTTCATTAAATAGTGATGTCTACAAATCACAGCAGTGTTAAAATGCAGAGCAGGGGGAATTCCTGTACACAAGCTGCTGCCAAGTTCCTAGAGTTTTAACAGCACACTCACCAAACGGCCTCCCTCTCCTCCAAAAACTATAAATAAGTTCAATATCAACAGTGCATTCATCAATGATAGTGCCTCTTTTTTTCTCAAGGAGTTTGAACATATAAAGTCGACACTTTGGTAAAGGTCCCTGTGTCTAAGGCGACACCGTGTGGGTCTTGTATTGCCAGAAATAAGGTGCCTGACGTCTCCCAGTTAAGTCAGGGATCATTACTTAACCATTTGAAACAAATTTTCCCATCTATGATTTGAGTATTGTGATTTCAGAAACCTGGATTGTAGAATCTAGGGTCAAGAACTTAGTTGCTACTATCTGGGAGAGGGATAAAGGGTATTGGTTTAATTCAGCTATTTATATATCGAGAGTTTATGTGTGCAAGGCTGAGTGAGGTATAGGATGAAAATGTAAGTAGAAAAAGACTAATAAACACTAACACAACCAGTGTGAGGTAAGCTCTGATGAGTTAATACTCATCACTAGAATTGTTTAAAAGGAACAATGGAAAAAATAATGCAAACTCACTTGAAAGGACTAGAGAAGCCTCAAGGTGAAATAACATTGCCTTTGTGACTTGAAAGACAGATAAGATGGAGACACTTCAAGAAGAGTGAGAAAAAAAAAAAAAAGAAAAAAAGATGTGCGTTACCTTGTAGTGAAGTAACAGCATTTTAACTGTACTATAATTCAAACTGTTTGTGTGGCAATTTAAAAAAAGCAACAACCTGGCGGCCATCACATGGGCATATGGTCTCCAGTTACATCCATTTATTGTACCTCAGCTGAGTTCATGATTGATGTTATGTTCTTTGTGCTCATAGGAATTTGCATTTCTGACCCCTGGGCTTGAGTTAAGAATATGGGGGGAGGAGACTAATGGAGCTTCTTTGAAAGACTCTTGTTGATCTGAGTGGATGTTGATCTTGGCAGATGGACAAAACTATAAAGAGTCAAAGTGAAAAAGGTCTGGAGACCCCTGGAAGAAAAGTGGCAATTAGTCGATAGGCAAAACACCAACTTCTGGAGCATTTCAGTACTCACGCTGAACAAGGGTTATGGTAATGTGCATTTACTGAGCAGTGACCTTGAATAAACTACAGGAGGCACAATGGTGAGATACACACCCTGTATTTGATTATGAGGATTTGAATCAGACATGTAAGCAACCATTGCACAAATTAGAATTCAAAAAAAGCTAGCACATGTCCATGGAATAAAGGAGGAGTATAAATTATTCAGATTAGGGAGATAAGAACATTTCTGAAGAACTGCATTTGAGGCAACACAGGGTTAACTAAGTGTTGATTAAAAAATGGTGAAGTTCTGATTGAAGGAAAAAGTAGTTAAGAGACCATAAAATGGAAGGGCTACTTCAGAAAAAAAGCCAGTTTATTAATTTTATGTTTTATTATGAGATGAGATTAGGGTCAGGTTATCAATCATTTTTCAAGTCAAGTCACTGAGTTTGCATTTCAAACTTGATAGGAAGATACCTGAGATATGAAGTGACACAATTGGTTCAATGTATAAATTCAAGAGTGTGAGGAAGGCTCCGTATTTGCTGTATCATGTAGTTCTAAGAAAGAGCTACCTTTGTATGGAATTCTTCTGACCACCATAACATAAGGAGATAGGCCTGGATTGGAATTCCTAACTATTTGGCTTAAGGGTCAGGTATGGGTTGAGATGCACAAGCCCTTAATATGGGACTGATAGTCTCTCCATCATCATCCTCACTCCCCCACCATTGGACTCTCCTAGCATTTTATTTGTTCTCTTTGTATTTTTGGTACTTAACACACTGCCTAACAAATAACAGGTACTCAGTAAATGTTTGCTGAATGCATAGGCAAACTACTAGCTTGCTTTAATAAGTGGGAGAGAGCTTGTTTATCACCACTTGAGTAAACCATCTGGTTTTGAGCAGGGCATAAAACTAGTCTTGATACTATCCTTTGCTCCTTGAGTTCTTAGGTAGATTTTCCTGAGGAGAATCCCCTTTATTTGAAAAAAAGTTTTATCTTATCCTAAACCAGTAGAGAATAGTCTTAAGTGAACTGATTAAGTTACAGCTCTAGAAATTCTTCACATCTCCTTGTTATATTTTTGTCCCTGAATTCTGAAAGGATCAGCAATAGATAGCTGCCATAAAATAGCAAGTTTTTTTAAAAGTTATAAATACCAAATTTAACCTATTATACTTTCACATTTAGAACTATTGTTTGAGCCAATTATTAAATTCCTAGTATTATACTAGGTATCAAATTCCTGGAAAATGATTTATATACATTTTCATAAGTGCTATTGATACTTGCATAACATTATACCTTCATATGTTATTAACCAACAAATAATAATATGTACAAATTAGTTACTAAGTCTTTTAAGAGACTTTACAAATCACTAAATAGTAAATATTTGATGAAGGAAAAGTTTTTGTCCACAGTGGGAAGAATTGTGGTATTCTGGTCTTTGTCCTTTCCAAAATGTATTTTTAAAAATTCCCATTTTTGCTTAATATTTCTGAAACCTAAAAACAATTTGGGTAAAGCTGAGTTCCCAACATTCCAGCATATATAGCATATAAATGGATGTTCACTGGTTTATTGTTGTAAATTAAATGTCATCATGTAAATGGAAATGGAATTGTTGTCTGTGTGTGTGTGTGTGTGTGTGATATAAATAAGATCC
Source organism: Galemys pyrenaicus (assembly GCA_019455555.1). Classification (NCBI taxonomy): domain Eukaryota; kingdom Metazoa; phylum Chordata; class Mammalia; order Eulipotyphla; family Talpidae; genus Galemys; species Galemys pyrenaicus. The sequence continues at coordinate 2,182,984 of JAGFMF010011696.1, forward strand.
TCAAAACTGGAATGTGGAAAAGACACTATTAAATTTTTAACTACTCTTTTCTTCAATTTGTGGGTCCAGCTTTTCCCTGCTATCGCAGTTTTAAAGGAATCATGTTCTCCTTCTCTCTTAACCCCCATGTAGTATTTGTTCTGAAAATTTATAGAAACATATGGAAAGAGATTAATCTCAGCTCTAGTTCCAAGAGCTACTCCTTCCCATAATATTATCTCCATGTCTAAGCTATAGATTATACCAGAGAAAAGCACAGAGATGTATAGCCAAAGTATAAAGATAGAAAATGTCCCTTTTTGGCATAGTTTTGCCAATATGAATATTTGTAGTCAAGTGTCTGGAAATTTGAGAATTTTCCTTTCTGCACACTTCGGCACTGTTTGACTGTCTTGCTTTCAACTTAGAAATATCTTTCAAAATTTTATCTCTCATTGGTATATAGCAGAATCTAATAGATTTCCCATGGATGGGGATCAGGGATATGATTGAAAGGGGTAAGTAATGCCAAGGATGTCATTCAGTATATTTCTTTGAATTAATGAGTCAGTTTTACATATACAAGCACATGTACCTTCCTACCAAAGGCATCTTCTAAAAAGTGCTGAAAACTAAAACCAAAAATTCAAGAAAGATATTTTGGTACATTTTCACCAAACTATTTTTTTTTGTCTCTAGGGATGAGCTGAATACAAATTCCAGTTTCCATTACATTTAGATGTGACCACCCAACTTGATTCCAATATAACATGCCCAAGAGTGCAGCATGCTATTTCCAGGTGTCCTAAGATTGCCATGAGATCTTCTGCTTGCTCTCTCCCCTCTTCTCCTCATCTGTCCCTCCCGCCACCACCACTGCTTTCTTTAGATAGAGAGGAATCAGAGGCTGCTTTTGAGGCTCTAGAGGATAGAATAATCTCTAGATGAAAGGACTCACAGGAACTTTCTCAGAGGAAATAGTCTCATAAGCCCTTGTGTGGGAAATAAAGTTTGATTATAGCAGTAGTTTTGAGATTAAAGCATTTATTTTTTGTGGTAGACACTCTTTTCTTCCAAAATAACAACAAAAAAAAAAGATCATGAAGAGTATATTCTGGTCAGCTAGAAGATGACATCCCCAGGAATAGACCTTGATCAACACCAAAACCTACTAGGTGTCGGTGTGTCACCTTATTTATACACACACACACACTCATATATACACACACACAGATGCATACACACATATATTTTTTCAGTTACATGGTGCTATTGATAATAAATGACTCAGTACTCTTATTAAGCTTCAAGCACTGAGTGTGAGATCATCCCTACGGTAGTTTTGGGTCCAGCCACCATGGTATGTAAATCTGATGCTGGAAATTAGAACAGTTAGCCATGTGAAGAATCTGGGTTCTGTACATAAACCACAATGAACATTAGTGTGGAATAGCATGATTTATCACTGTATAAATTTCTCTGCAGGAATTCAGTTTATTTGTTTTTCTTTTGTTTAAAAAATCAAGAGACCATAAAATTAGAAATAATTATAAGTCTCTGATTACTGAGGCTCCCAGAAACTGGACCCTGCTCCTCATTGTATCTCTTGTGACTCATGTTGGGAGAAATGGGATTTAACTTTGGACCACAGTTAAGAAAATTGATAACCATTATCTACCTTCTATTGAGCACCTGCCAGGCAGAGTACTAGACAGCAGCATAATGTGTTAGGTATTTATGTACCTGTTCTCCAAATGAGAAAATTGAGGTTTAGACAACTTGAGTAGCTTATTCCAGGTCAAACATAGGTCTGTAGTAAAACAAAGTCATTATTTCAAAATTCATGCTCTTAATCAGCACTCAGTGATCCTGTGATAGACCTTCAGATTCATCATCTTTAATTGTACTAGATCGGTCCCTTTGGTGAAGTATAGCTATACGCCCTTTTCCCTTGACTCATTCTTCACTTTTTTATTTTACGTGTTATTTTTAGAGTTTCAGTGTTATAAAAATATATCGAAAGCACTTTATTTTAGCGAAGGTTTGTAGGTATCGAATCTCCTTTGTTTTCACTCTCCAAATTGTTTCGCATCCTTGAAAAATATTTACTGGATATAGTTTCAAGAGTGGTAATTATATTTTTCAGCATGCTTATTTCTACTCTTCAGTCTCCATTGCTGCTGTTGAGAGGTCATATCTGTCTATTGCTTTTTTTTTTTTTTAACATCTTTGTCATTTCTTGTTTCTTTTTACCTTTCTGCCACATATGCCCAATCCTCACCCACCGCCCTCCCCTTCCTTTCTACTCTGTTCTTATCCCCTCTGAAAACCATTATGTTCTACATCATTTTCCGTTGTGGCACTAATCTATTTTTCTAAAACTTTCTTTAGGTTATTACCTGCCAGAGCACTTGTCTCCTCCAAGAAAAAGTTCAGAGTCTTCACATATCTTTAGACATAATTTATTGATTATAACACTTTCCTTAAACATAATTGTACACATCTATAAGTTAACTAAATATGGGAATATACAATGTGTTTTTTGCCCTCAAGCTGCTCCCAAGTTTTGGTATTTCTGAAATTAAATAGTTACTACTACTATTCGATAACCTACCCAACATACAAACACATATCATTTTCTAGATAAATCACACTTAATATAATAAATAACACACTAAATACCATCGTTTATATGTCACAAGTAACCTAGTTACTTAAGAGAGCATTTCATGCAATACTTGAAACATGTATAATAACTTTGAAAAATAAATCAAAATCTTTTGATAATTAAGGTTGGAGAACATAATTACAAATAGCACTTCACTGCTCCCAAAAGCAATGGAAAATGATAACCGCTTTACTATTTTTTTATCTGTAACTATAACTTTTGTTTTACAAAAAATATTTAAGTTGATTTTTTTCCAGGTTCAAAGTACTAATATACCACTTCAAAGATCTGTAGAACAGATATTTCAGAGACTGTCTGAAATTAGGTTTACAATGTTTAAATGAGTTGGTCTCATTAATCAAAAGTAACCATGCTTTCTAATTCCTAAACTGTTGCTTCTTGAAAATCTAGGAGCCAGGCCTGGTGTCTGCTCTGCACTGGATAAGTCCTTTCTGTTGGTGTCATTTTCTATTTTTTTTTTTTTTTCCTTCTTGACTGAAACAGAATTAGCTTCCAAAATTCATTCTTTACTCTGAACTTGGAAAGGAATGACAAAGAATTAGCAGTGATAGGAAATATACAATATGCAAGGGATAGAATTAAGTAATGTGTTCATGTGGGTAAAGGAGAAAGCCTGTTATGTAATCTGCTCTTTCCCTGAGGCTCCAGGAAGCTGACATTAAAAATTGTAAAAGACAGAGAACAACATAAGAGGAAGCTCTGTTGAAAAGGGAATGCATATTGGAAAAAGCAGAAAGTGATAATCTGTAACAGAATAAAATTCAAGAATCTGTCACAAACATCTACTAGGGATGAGCTTTAGAAATACTGATCACTAAGTGCCTGGAGGAAATTCCCAGGGACAACTTTGCAGTGAGCCAGCTGTGATCAAAGAGCACACATATGCTTGGAATAGGAGTGATCTTATGTTTGTTTTAGAATAAAATTCATGGAAAAATAAACCTGAGAGTACTGTAGTACTTACACTAAACAGACTCTGCATGAAGACATTTGCCATCTCACTTAGAAATTTTATGATTACTGGATAAGATAGCCATATGGCTAAAGAGACATAATTTTTTTTTTTTTAAGTTAACCAATTAACTGATTTGATTTTCCCTGGTGGTGGGGTGGATTAGAGAAACTGGGATTGTGAGACAGAATTGTAGGGGAAAACAGATGAAAATAACTTTTGAAATTTATCTTGAGTCATTTACTAAAGCAAAAGCACTTGTTACAAATATGTTGGAATTGTATATATTTATCATAAATTGAGAGAGGATGTAAATGCACGATACCTCCTACCTATGTGCTCTGTGTGAGGAACTCGGTGTCTCTCAGTGTAGATAACAACATTTGATGATTGCCAATACTGAAAAGGATTCACAGAAGAAAATAATGGCCAAGAGAAAGCCCGATGACACAAGAGGGAGAAGTCAGTTTTCCGAATTAGTTTGGTGGAAATAAGAGGACCTGTAGGAAACCACGCTGCTCCCAATAGTCATAATTTCTTTTTCTAGGTGTTCTCTATTGTAGCTCCTTTTGGAAACCTCTTCTTGCTTTGAATTATTCTGTTTTATGAAGTATCCATGATGTTTGATGTGTTCTCTCTAAATTGTGCTTCCATGCTTCCCACTTTCAACTGTGTTCCTTTTGCACTTAATTTATTGAATGTCTTTTTAATACTCTAAGACATTTTTATGAACATTTCCCCTACTTCACCTGTCTGACTAACATACCCACCTCTCCTTAATAATTTGAAGTATGAATAATTAAGCAGTTATATTTTTTATTTCCTAGGCAAGTGTGAACAAACTTTTCTCATAAAAGGTCAAACGTAAATAGTTCTAGCTTTGCAAGCCATGCAGTTTCAGTCCTAACTACTCACTTCAGCCCCCATGATGGGAAATAGCAGGAGACAATGAGCAAATGAGAGCAAATGAGATGACTTGTTCCAAAGTTTTATTACAGGCAACAGTAGTTTTTAGGGGTAGCAGGGATATGTCCATGTTTTATTTTATTTATTTTCTTTTTAAAAAAATATTTATACATACAGAGCTGGGGTACAGGCCAAGTCGTGGGAGGTGAGAGGATTCACCAGAGACAGAGTGGGGAGCAGAACAGGCAGATCAACTGCTGAGGGGAGCAGTGGGTAAGGCAGGAGAGGTCTGCTGCGCCATGTGAGTCCCCTCCCTAGCTGGGGATCAATTTCATCCTTCAGTGTCTGTGGATGCTTTACAGTGTCGAGCTCATTTCATAGTGATGCGCCCAAGGTGCTGCACCACCAGGGAGGCCCAGGTCCATGTTTTAGATGAGAGTATTCATCATTCTTGAGTCAAAGTTCCCTTGAGGGCCTTTTCTATGGAGTTATGCCTCTCTTCTCTATGAACTATTTTTATAATCTCTATTCTTTAAATGTTGAGGAAGTGTCTTTAATATTATCATGTATTGCAAATTTCTTAATCTGTGAAGGACCTAGATTTGTTGTCTAGGTGGTATGAGTTAAATAAATAGCATTTGAAAGAATATTCCTCATTAAATATCACTCTTTCAAAATGTTTATGGTTCTTTGTCTCTGGAAAGAGTAATATGTTTCTTTCTTCTTTACTTTTCTCTTCTGTTTTCATACATGAGATTATTAATTTCTCTTCCACCACAAACTTCCTGCCCCTAGAAGTTCAACCCACAGTTTTTCTCTATCACCTCTGACTCAGAGAACTTGTAGATTGACTAAAATGCTAAATTTGTTCTTCTCTCTTCTCCTTCCCCATTCCCAAGTTCAAGATACAAACCACAAGAGCAAAGAAGGAGAATATTGGTCCGTGAAGGTCAGGGTAAAGCCCTCGAACATTCCTTACTGTAATTATTCATCTTTTGAAATATTACTTTTATTATTTGCATTCTTCTCATTAGCTTAAGTGAATTTCAATTGTGAAAAATGCACACACATACTCATATACAGGACATAGAAAGAATATCACTGTAAGTGAAGATCATCTCTAGATAGTGCCTCTTTAATTAAAGGAAACTGAAAGCTAATACGGAGTGGAAAAGGGGGACCTTGGTTACTACCTCTTTGCTACACATTCATTAGCCACCGTCTACTAACAGACTTAACCATCTTATTCTAAGACAAAAAATTTAAAAAATGAGAAAAGCTCCCAGGACCACATTAAGAACATACTGTTACAACCTCCAGAACATCACAGCATGGCTAGAAAGGTGAGAACAGAGGGCTGGGATAAACATGGTCAGTCTCTTTCTTGATTAAGAAGGTGGCCTGCCTACAGAAGGTGGGAAGCCTGCAGAATTTCCTGCAGAAATGATAAGAATGCTATGAGCTAGCACTGGCAGAGAAAATATTTTTAGGGATTTGGAAGCCTGAACTGAAGTTTGGGCAGAAATGGTACTTGGTATAGAAAGGATGTTTAAAGAAACATTTGCAGCCCTGCTACAGGCTTTAAAGGGGCAGCCTTCACCAGGGATCAGGAGTAGGATTGCCTCAACATCCTGAATGGAGAAAGAACTGGTTCTGTGTAACATGTGTGGAACAACAGGTTGTACACCTTAATATAAGGGAATAATAAAATAGGATGAGAGCTTAGTGATTATGTAGTAATCTTTCTTTTGCAGGTAGGGAAAAATGAAGTCTTGAGAGGAAAAGGGATTCCCCCAAAGTTACCTAGCCAGTTGATCCAGACAGAGGGAAAAGACTGTGGCTCTTACTGTGAGGTAGCTTTTCCCTCTGCTTGCCTTTCATGATTAAAAATTATAACTTGATGTAGGATACCATGAGAAGCCTTGGGGTATTCTGTTCAGGTGCGTGATGTGGTGACTCACCTTGCTCTAGAGGTTCAGCTAGAACTTTGTTTCATAAAGGGGTTTCTCCAAACTTTCTGAAGGTCTATTCTTGTTTGTTTCACATGCCCAGACTTCCCTCCTTGGTAATGAGTAGTAGTCAGCTGCCCAAGTGACTTTGATCCTCTTATTCTCCCTACTTGGGAATCAGAAGTCCAGACCACAATGGTCCTTAAGCTGTACAATCCTTAGAATCTCTTCTGTAACCTGTAACCTTTTATATAACACTCCCGTCCAGAGTCCAGTCCTCAAAATTCAGATTTCATTGGTTTGTGGCAGTGCTCCATCATCTATATTTTAAGTAACCCCAGTATTCTAATGTGTAGCCAGACTTGAAAAATATACACTTAAAAGAAGTCTGAGAGTTGAAGCCTGGAATGGGACAATAGCACCAGAATGAGCAGAAGGAAAGATAGTTTGGGAGATAGTACTGAGGATGAATTAGGTCAGGAAAGTGTCATTGCTCAGGAGCAGAGTAGGGAAGGTGGGTCAAGAAGCTAGTGGGTCTCTTCAGGAAAGTAGTGAGGGTCGAAGAGGCACAGGTAGAAACACTCTGGAAGCTGACTAAAGGAAAACAGGCGGGCTTAATTCTCCAGCCTGAAATCCATGTGGTTTCCTCAGCAAGAAGGGAAGATGAAGGACCAATGACTCAGAAGGAAATTTTTTGAATTGTCAGGTAAAGAAAAAATAATGGAGCTGTTCTAGAAAAGGGAATGTATATGTCAGCAATTCTAGGGTTTTTTCCTATCAGATAACAAGGTTAAAAGACTACTGTGAAATGAATGATAGAATCTTTGGACCAGAGGGCCTTGGGTTTTGTTGGAGTCAGCCCCTTTACCTCATAAAGGAGAATCCTGAATCCTAGGACTTGCCCAAGACAGCAACTAGTGAAGGCATCAGGCCTCTGAGCTGGTGCTCTGACCTCTCTCCTTTCCTGGGAGAGTCAGCAAGTCAACAAGGTCAAAAGTCTTCTGCGAAATGAATGACATGATCTTTGGACCAGAGGGCCTTAGGTATTGTTCAAGTCAACCCCCTCACCTCATAAAGGAGAAACCCGAATCCTAGGACTTGCCCAAGACTACAGCTAGTGAAGGATTAAGGCCTGTGAGCTGGCGCTCTGACCTCTCTCCATTCCCTGGGTTTGCATATTTGCTACCCTCATTTATGAAGTGTATACCTTTGGGGAAGTTATCTATGCTCTCTGGGTCACAGTTTCCTCGTCTACATAATGAGAATTAATATAGTATCACTTTCTCCTGGGTGATTGAGCAGATTAAATAAATAGATATCTATAAGGCACTTACAGTGTTGCCTACTGTGTAGTATGCTTAATAAAATTAATGTTTACTCTAGTTTTTACACCATACTTTTTAATTAAACAGATACGAAGACAAAAAAGTGAACAAGGCTGTGATATCTTGCCTACTTGAGCATGGCTGTATGGAGGAAATGTTCTATGGAGGAATTCTACTTTTAAGAAAAATTCCAAAAGGATTAGAATTTAGTTGCATCCAAGAGCCACGTGTTCTCATGTGCAGTTTCTTTAAAGTGCAGGTTCCTGGGCCGCAGTACAGATATATCTAAAAAAGGAATCTCTTGATGGTAGAGAGGGTCTCCATATAGTCCAAATGCAGACCATATGATTCTGTAAAAATTTAAAGTGTGACACCTACTGACCCTTGCTGGGGGAGTACAGTAACCATTTATGTTAAGTATTCTAGGCCTTCCCTCTCCATGTGGGATAGGCACTGTTCTCTATTTTGTGCTTGCAAAGTTGAGGAAATTGAGGCTTAGTGGGCTGAAAATGTATCCAAAACTATTGACCTCATAAATTATTGGCAAAGGATTCTGAAGGAAAAACCTTAAAACAGAGACAGCTGCCATCCTCCAATTACAATTAATCTTTTTTTTAAAAAGATTTATTTATTTATGCATACAAGCACTGGGGTACAGGCCAGAGGTGTGGGGGTGGTGAGAGGATTCACCACTGAGATTGGGGAGCAGAACAGGCAGACTGACTGAATTACACTGCTGAGGGGAGCAGCAGGCACAGCAGGAGAGGTCTGCTGCGACATGTGGGTCCCTCCCTGGCTGGCAGCAGGGATCGAACTCGTGCTGCAGTGGCTGCGGTTTGTTTCATAGTGTGTTGCTTAACCCACTGCGCCACCAGGGAGGCCCCCTCACTATCTTTTTAAACCAGTAATACGGTGTCACACTTTAGGTGTAAACTTCCTTCAGGAAAACTTCGCTGGGTGACTCAGGAACCCTACTTTCTGGCTTGGGTCATCACAGCAAAGTCTTCAGAGACTTCTGAGGTGTGCTTCTTGATTTTTATCTTGGTTTTAAATATTCACTGAATTTTTCATTGTTGCAAAGTATTCACTTTCTTCTCACAGAGACCACTGTGCATTATCAAAAAAAAAAAAATATATATATAGACTTTAGAGTCAGCACAACCTGTATTTGTACACAAACCCTGTCAGTCTCTGAGGGCTGATGCCTTTCATTCATCTATTCATTGAAAAAGTTACTATATCAGAATCTTTGTTATTGGGTGTTATTTATTGAATGTCTTCCTGAGGCCTAATGTAGCAGTTCTTGATCATCACCATAGTTTCCTCACAACTCTATAGTGGATCTTAGGCAATAATTAATATTGAGATCCTAGCAATTTTGAGTTTAGGGTTAGAAAAAGGATACAGTTAAATACATATAGGATCCAAATTCACTAAAGCTCCCAAGTTATCATTCATAAGGGTGCTCCTAAAGTTCCCACCTCCAAATACAATCACTTTGGGGATTAAGTTTTAAAATACGAATTTTGGTGTGATATGAGCATTTTATTAGTAGACTTTCTAGGGGACCAGCATTGTGTTGGATGTTGACAAATGCAAAGAATGTGACTGCGGAGAAGATTCAGGTGTATAGGAGATCATAATTTGAAAAGATTTTGACTGAAAACAATCTATGGGACACCACTGGTTGAATAATTTGGAAAAGAAGATGTGCCCAAAGGAATAAAGAGCAGATGGAGGACAAGATCTGACTAGGTTTGGTCTTGAAATAAAATGAGTGCTTGTAATTGTGAGTTAGGAAAGGAGTAAACTGATAAAAATGCTCTTTGGGGAAAACTGGGTGTACATGGGTTAGGAGAGAATGCTGACAAATGAAATGAAGCCAGAGAGAAAGTCCATTGAAATGGGGAGCTTGACGAAGGGGGATATAATCAGAGAAAGCATTCCTTTTAAGAAAGTAACTACTTAGGGGTAGAAATGGGGCACAAAATATGAGACTTAGAGGATTTGGTACTAGAGAAAAGAGAAGGTCACTCTCTTATAATAAACACCTTGTGAGTTGGTGGGGAAAATGCAGAACATTGATCATTGTGGTACACAGCAAAGGGCTATGGCAGATTAAGATGTGGGCCACTAGGTCTTATGAAAGGGGGTAGTCATCAGAAAAATGGCTTCTGAAGTTAAAAGGGAGGTCAATGAATAATGTTGGCATGAAGGAGGTAGAAGTGTTTAAAACTGCTTTTAAGGATTTAGTTTATAGGTTCAATAATATGATATAGGAATTTCTTGGTTATGACACTGTGTTGTTCAAATTGTAGCAAACTGAAAATTTGGATGAACATTTTGATGATGTTAATTTTTCCAATCCATGAGCAAGGGATGTTTTTCCATTTCTTTATCTCTTCTTCTATTTCTTTTAGCAATGTTTTGTAATTTTCTTTGTAAAGGTCCTTCACCTCTTTTGTTGGATTTATTCCCAAGTATTTAATTTTTCTTGGTTTCAGTTATAAAGAGGATTTTTTTTATTTCTTCTTTTTCAGCTTCACACCTGTTTATTCTTACAGTACATTTGAGAGTCAGCTTTTTCTGCACCTACAAAGCAGCTACAAAAGGACCACATATTCTGTAAATATCATTCGCTGATTAGAATTAGTTTTCTTATGCAATTTCCTGCACATTTTATAGGAGGAGAAAGAATTATTGTGATGAAACAGAATTAGGAGGGTATTTTGTTCTTTTACAGAAGAAAATTCATATTACCCGAACTTTAGGATACATAAAAAAAATAAATAATATGAGTAATTTAATAAAGCATGAGCTTTGAAGTTATACAATCTTAAATTTAAATCCTTGAGCTATCATTTACTAGATGAGTGACCTTGTACAACTTCCTTATCCTCTCTGAACTTAAAGATTGTCATGTGTAAACTGGTAAAGCAGGCTCTCAAAAATGAAATCTTGTTATAATTGATGGCAGTTTTTTTCCTGTCAATCACCAGACAAGTAGAGTACAAACCATAATGAATGATCCATACTGGCGTACTTGCCCTTATGAAGGTCACAGTCCAGTAGGAAATTAGTAGTTGTAACATAAAAGGATAAGACAAAAAGTAAAAATTAGACAAACATTGATGTTCTTCTTCTGCCACTAAAATCTATGAAAAATTTCAAAAAAAATCATGTCTCATTCATCATGAAATCTTCCATACATCTATGTATGTAGCATGTCTACATCTCTAAGTCTGTATCTATCTAGCTATAAGAACTTGCCCAAAAACTTTAGGTGAAATGATTTATTAGAGAAGGGCAACAATGAATTAAAAAGATTTTCTTTTAATCTGATTAATTTTACTACAAACTTTTCAAAAATGACTTACAGGAACCAAGAAAATAAGAATTGGTGAGTCTTAAATATTTATTATCCTTGTTTTTAATATATTTTAATTTTAATATTGTATGGTAAGTTAAAATAGTGACTATATTTAACAATTGGCTTGGAAAATTCCAGAAAATGTAATGATAGTTTTCTAATAGCCAATACTTCAGCATCACAGATCTAAGGTGATATCTTCAGGTCTGGGCATCATCAATTTCCTTCTGAAATAAGGAGGTAAGGCTAGATAGTAAATTTGCACAGCCATGTTTGACATTCTGTGTGGTCCTCAAAGGTTTAGACTCAAGTGTGACTCTGTCTTCCCAAATGTGAGTACTGTGCAAGGAGGACCCTCTAGATATGTTCTCTTAGAGATCCCAGCCACATCATGCCCACCAGGACTGCACTCTGTCAAGGAAAGTTAAGAGCAACCAATGAATTTCTGGCCTGCATTACTACTAAATCTTGTTTTATTTTGTTAAGTGTATTACAGGATATTGTAGAGTATAAAGTGCGTTTTTAGTGTTACTAAGTTTAGATGTCCAAAAGAAGAAGAAGGAGGCTTTAAATATCCAGAAAATGAGTATGGGAACTGCTACATGGGACCAAGAGTTAGGTAACTCGTGAAAATTAGATGATGCATAAATTTATTTTTTAAATTTATGTATTTATTGATATTTGTGTAGAAGAATTGGAGTGTAGGCCAGAGGTGTGGGAGTGAGAGGATTCACCAGAGACAGAGTGGGGAAAGGAACAGACAGATCTACTGAAATATGCCACTGAGGAGAGCAGCAGGTGAGACAGGAGAGGTCTACACTGCCATGTTGGTCACCTCCCTGGCCAGGGAGGAATCAAACTCAGATCTTAGTGGTGTTTGCACTGACACTTAACCCCTTGGCTACCAGGGAGGCCCAATTTATTTATTTTTTATTAAACTGAGAATAAGGTTTATATTAAGTATAATATAGCTGGACTGAATCAGTTCTTTTTAGATTTTGACTTTTCAGAAGACAACCAGATAATTCTCTAAATTGTATTAGTTCTAAAACCCATCCCTGTAATGCAAATTGTTCTGAACTCTGAAATTTTAAAGATTTGTAGATTTTTCTGGATTATTGAAAGAAACTAATTCTAAGACAGACTTGAGTGATGTCTTTATGAGATCAGTTAAAGCAAGAGAAAATGCGAACTGTTACCAGATTACCCCTTGGGGTGTTTTCAGGTCACTTCTACAAAGAGCAGGGTTCTTTCTCTCTCCGTTCTCTCTCTCTCTCTCTCTCTCTCTCTCTCTCTCTCTCTCTCTCTCTCTCTCTCTCTCTGTCTGTCTCTCTTTATATTGTGCAGAGGGTAGTTGATCCAGGAAAAACAAGTTGAAAAAAAAACAAACCTGACTTTAGGCTTCATATCCTTGGGTGACTGGTTTGACAAAATTATTTGAATAGTGTGCTTGTTCTAGAGAAAATTGATAATGAGATTCACTCAAAGGCAATGACTTGGGAGATAGGGAGGATTTAACTCATTCTTTTTGCCCTTTGGCACTAGCAAATCTCATTCCTTCCTTTCTTTCAATAATGCTTTAGTATAATTAAGAATGAGAATTGATACTGGGTCAAAAGAGAAACCTTAAACATCCTTTTCATACCAGTGCTTTTGTTTTTTTATTTTTATCAAAACCCTTCCCTCAAGTGAACATTTGTTTAGAACCCTGACATATATACACCAACTTCATGACACAAGGAGGAATGTTTAGAGTTCTATCATCTCTTTACATCTAGTGAATACATGAAGGCACCAGGGGCCCTTAGTATTTCATGAAGCAATTTGAACACATCATCTCTCCATTCTCTCTAAATCAGATCTTCTAATTATATTTACTGATATTGTAGTGAATGATCAACCACTCAGACCAAAAAAACTGGTCACTTGAAATCATCCTTGAGTCTTCCTTCTCCCTTCATTATTAACAAACAGTTTCTGACTTAACCTTTCACTAGCAATTGTATTTGTTTCATCTACTCTTTCCACATACATTGTTCTCCTATTATCTTAACTAGACAGGACCCAAAATCTCCCAAATAATCATTTTTCCATAAATTAATATGTCATAAATTCTTTATTCACACTGTTTGTAACTTTATCATTATTAAATTCAAATTAATAACTGGGTAATTTAAAGACTAATTAATAATAAATAGTAATTACTAATGTCAACTTTATTCAAATCACTTAATAATAATGAGGTAGATATAGTAACCTATGCATATGCTAAAAAGTTATAAACTAAATATGCACACACAAGTAAGTAAAAGTAAAACTGAGAAATTGTAATAAGATTAGGTGATTGTGTTACTGTCAATATCCTGGCTGTGCTCTTATTTTCTAGTTTTATGTTATTTGTCATTGAGGAAAAGTTTGTATGGATTTTTCTCTATTATAATTGTGAATGTACAATTATCTTAAAATATTGGCCCTAAAAGAATGACGACTCTGGTTATCTACATTTTCTTCAGTATACATAATAAGAAAGTAGGTTCTATATGGTCATTAATTTAGCATTACATTAAAAGTATAGGCATCAGTGAAAAATACTTCATTTCTAAGAACTTTAGTTTCTTTATCTGAAGGGTGGAGGTGAAAATTAAAAAATTTAAATGAAAAAAAATACTTATTTAAAAAATCTTCAAAATGAATTGAAGTCTGTGACAATAAGATTGGAAAGAGCAAATGTCAGCAAGGATGTGGAGAAAAAATAGCAATCATTCACTATTGATGGAAATGTAATTTGGCGTAGTCTCTATGGAAAATGGTGTGGCTATTACCAAAAAAAATAATAACTCTAACCTAAGAAAATAAAAATGCAAATATAAAAATATTTATACACTCATACGCTCATAGCAGCATTACTCACGATAGCTAAGTCACGAACCAACCTAAATACACATTGACAGATGACTGGATCATGGAATTGTGGAATATATAATCAATGGAATACTATGTAGCCATTTTAATTATTTGGAGTAATGCCTCTGGAAACAAAATGGATGGTTTTTGAGGTGATTATGCTAAGTTTAAAATAAATCAGAGAGTGAACAACAGTTACTGGATAGTTTCACTCATTTGCAGAACACAAATAACCAAAGGAAAAAAGTGGTAAAGCACAACAAAAATAATTCTTAGATTCTGTGAAAAAAATATACAGTTTACCAGAAGAAATGGGAACATTATAGTATATTAACACTGGAGGTTTGGTGGAAGGTGAATGAAGCATGTGTACAAATGAAGGTGTGAAGTTGTACTCCCCAAATTATTTAATTATGTAAATTATTTTCAAACACTGAAACTTGAAAAAAGTCTTTGCAAAACAGAAAACCCTAAAGTACTTACTACTAGTAGTGAAGTTTTATTTTTCTGCTTCCCTCTTAAGCTCTCTGCATGTTTACCCAAAATTTCTACACTGTGCTAGTATAGAGTTTTTTGTGTTATCCTCATATATACCAAGCTGTTTTCCATTTTAGTATTTTATTTATGCTAATTCCACTAACTGCTTACTCATACCATGGATCTTTATCTGGTAAAGATCAAGACTTTTTTCTTTCTCCTCACTTATTAAAGCTACTTCTTTGACATGATATGTTTCATTTTTGTAATTTAAATGTTGTTCTTACTACATTTATTGGAGGTTTGTTTTCCTGTTTCACTCTCCACAATTTGACATCTAGAGAGTGAGATGATCTTATTCACTTTTTATTTCCAGTGCCCACTGTGCCTCCTGGTATATAATAGATGTTCTATACATGTGTGGCTTGAGTAAATGAATGGACTTCTCTGTATAGCTTGGGAATCATCAACAATAAATCCAATGTTATTATCTTCTATTATGTAACTAGACCAGAGCTTTCATTTGCAAATTTAAGATGATTGACTATCATAGTACACTATTCACTTAACACTTTATAATATTAACAGTAATGATTAAGAGCTTAGCTAATTTCATCCTAGGATAAAATTAGTCTACTGATAATCACAATGAATTGCATACTAAGATGATTTTTGCAGATAATGTGCAGATTTGGTGGCAGCATCACTTGAAAAGGCTGATATTTTCCTTTGTGGATAGAGAGCGCAAATTTAACCTATTTTTAAAAAAATACAAACTTCATCCAGTAACAAAATGGAGCAAACAGAAATAGTATCTATTTGCAACATATTTGGATGTTTGCTTGTCCTTTAGTCTAGCAGAAATTCTGCACTCCAATTAAAAACCACCCACACACACATTAAGGTATGTAACTGGTGATTATGAGTAAGACGTAGGTCCAGAGTATTGAGTTTGTTGTCCCTGGGCATAAAGCTAAGATGGTAGTTATGAGAGAGATGATTATGCCACAGGTAAAATTTAAGTTTTCTGAACTTGTTTTTGTTTTCTGATTCTACTTTTTACCTGCTGGAGGCAAAATGGGCAGGTTATCAGTTGAGATATTTATAAAATGAGTTTAATAATAGGTCAGACTTGCAGCAGAGCTAATGAGGGAATGTTTATTCTCTTTTTGAAAACTGTAAAACACAAATATTGGACAGTGAAAGAGTAGACTCTAACATTATTAATTAGGAAAGGAAAACTTTGATAAATGATGTGATCTAGTAGTAAAATGGAGTCCATGGCAGTACCTGAAGAAACAATTCCCAACTTCAAAATTTTCTGTAAAACCCCATATGGTTTTTGAAGATTCTCTTGATTTTTTTCTTGATGATTATGCTTTAATTTTAATTGCAAGCATCGCAGAGATAGAAAATATAATTCTGGTTTCTTTTTTATTCTATTAAGGTTTGTAGAAACCCCAGCTCATTTCTCTTGGAAAGAAAGTTATTACCGATCCACTATGTCCCAGAGCACACAGACAAGTGAATTCCTCAGTCCAGAAGTTTTCCAGCATATCTGGGATTTTCTGGAACAGTAAGTATCAACTGAGCAAAATGTTGTATTTTAACTATTATAAGTAGGTAGCTAGATGGTCAGAATATTGCTTACTAGGGCATGTTTCTAGAATCAAATCATTAAAAATCATTAACATTGTTGAAAAAATTATTCTATTGAGTTTGAAATTGAGAGGAGATTAATTTCAAACACCAAAGAATTGTTATTACTCCAAGGTGGTAAAATTTTACAAGACTCAGAGGACTCTCCTGTCTAACTGGAAATTACTTTTCCAGTGATTCCCTATTATTCAAAATTTGTTCCTTTGGCTTAAGGAGTCTTGTTTACTATTCCAGTGGAAATATTCTCTAAGGGGGGGAGACACTAACTTTTGTTGATCATTTATGAGTTATTAGAGAAAGAATTTGTATCCCCTTCATTAAGGTCATGTTTTATAAGTGAGTAAATTAAGTGGAAGGTGGAAGAATATGAGGAAACTGAGAACGCTAAAGAAAGGGTTTAAAATACTCTCTATCCCTGATATATCCATTTCATCCTGTGTTCTACTCATCAATTCTTTGATGAGGAGAGGATCATGATTTGTTTTACAAATAGGGCTTAGATCTGAACTTCCTGAGATTACATTCTGGTAAGTGGTTGAGTCAGACTGAAATATGGAGCTTCAGACTTCAACCCCAGCCTTGACAAGTTTGAAGCAGAAAGTTCTTTGTTACCAAACTGATGGGGTCTGGAAGTGGGGAATGAGGCAAGGAGGGTGTTTTAATTCTTTTCCATGCCTAACACCCTTGCTTTTCTTTTATGATAGGCCCATATGTTCTGTTCAACCCATTGACTTGAACTTTGTGGATGAACCATCAGAAAATGGTGCAACAAACAAGATTGAGATCAGCATGGATTGTATCCGCATGCAGGACTCAGACCTGAGTGACCCCATGTGGGTGAGTGGCAGGTTTTCAATCTGTGGTTCAGGCTCGCCATATCTCTATTAAACATGCCTTTTACATGTCATTTTCAAATGCAAAAAATATATGTATAAGTTCATTGTAAAAGCATCAGTTTGATCTACAAAGAGGTTAGGGACTTGAAATCTGGGTGTGCTTCAACTCTCTATAATGCATAGTCCCACTGATATCAGGAAGTGAGTTAGATGTAATTACTTATATCCTTCTGTGTTCCTATGGATATAAGTATGGAAACTCCTGAAAAAGTGAAGAATGCCATGTGATATAGCTATTCCATTTCTGGGTATTTATTTAAAGAGTATGAAAACAATAATTAAAAAAGAGGATATATCCTCCAAAACAACCTAAAAACCCCTTCACAGATGATTGGGAAAAAAATGGGGTATTATCTACTATGGAACATGCCTCGCTATTAAAAAAAAAAAAAAGAATTCTTGCCATTTGTGACACCATGAATAGACCCCGAGGGTATTACACTAAGTGAATAAGTCAGTCAGACAAAGACAAATAATATGTGATTTAGTCATATATGCAACTTAAAGAAATAGAACAGACAAAACAAAACATAATCAAATATTAGGCTATAAGAAAAAAAATAACAGGGGGGAGCGGAGGTGTATGTGTGAATTGGATTCAAGAGGTGAATTATAATGTGAAAGATGGAAACTAGACTTTTCTGATTTTTTTATACTGGGTGTAGGCCAGAGGTGCAGGTGGTGAGGGGATTCACCAGAGACAGAATTGGAAGCAGAATAGGCAGATCTACTTAAATACACTGCTGAGGGGAGCAGCGGGTGAAACAGGAGAGGTCTGCTTGCTATACGTGGGTTAGCTCCCTGGCTGGGAATAGAACTCAGGTCTTATTGGTGATATTGTTGAGACTTAATCCCTAAGCCACCAAAGAGGCCTGGAAACTAGACTTTTGATGGTGATAATAATATGGAAAATACAGGTGTAAAATTTTAATGTTATATACTTAATCTGTATAATGTTATAAATAAGTATTACTTCAACAAAATTTTTGAATAGAAAAGAAAAAAATGTCTTGCCGTTCTTTTGCTGATAGTGGGAAGTATCAAATTACTTGAAGGAATGTTACAAGCAAAAGAAATTAAATATATATTTTGATATGTCTTTTATCTTGTTTGATGGAAGTAATATTTTACTGGAATTTTGACTATGTAATTATTGATGTGAATTGTGCTTTTTAATACCAGGAGAAGGTATAGTGGAGAAAAGGGAGAGGAAATAACAAAAAAACAGAAAGTTGTAACTTTTCAAATACACTTAGTTACTGATACTAAAATCATATGGAAAAACTATATAGTTCACCACTGACTCCTTCCATTTCAATGTGAATGTAGTTCTCACTTATACTAGAGTGAGTAAAAGGAAACTGGCAGATAAATCAAGGCTTTGGAATGTATTATAATTGAACATAAATATGGGTAAGTTTCTGGTTTGATAGTGACATAGAAATTATGATATTCTCCAATTAACTTAATAATATGACCTGTTAAATTAATGGGTAGCACCTGCCTAGGCAAGTCTATCTTTTTATATTCTCTCCAGGAATTTTCTGTTCTGACACTTGGACTCATTAAAGTAAGCAAAAGTTATAGTTTAAATAGAGAATCAAACCTTTTCATTTGCAGTTCCTGTTATTATTATCTTTTCACACACTGAATCTTATGGATTCTTAATGTGCCATCTTGTTTCTTCATTCTTTGTTTTATAAGACATTTTCTCCCTTGAAGACATAGCATTTTTTCTCTTCTCTAACCAATTCTTATCCCTCTCTTAACACCCAGTTTATCTAACTTCTTGAAAACTTTCCTTATCACTACTCACCATCAGTCTGATTTAAAACCTATTCTTGCAAAGCAACCTAGGTATACTTACAGTTCTGTTACTTATTACACACTATTATATTTATTCATTTATCTTAAAAAGGGACAGGGACCATATTTTGTCATGACAACTATTTTTTTTAGTGTTTGACACATACTAGGATCTCAGGAATTTTTAAGGTCATAAGAAATGAGACTTGAAGTTCACTAGTCAACAATATCTCTTTCAGTGATAGATTTGTTCTGCACTCTCTATTGTTCAACGTAGTAGCACTAACTACATGTATATTTTCGGCATTTGAAATAGGGCAACTGAAGGACTTTGATTTAACTCTAGCTAATTTAAATTTCAAATTGCCAGATAATAGCAGTTGCTAGTATATTAGGTAGTATAGTTTTAGAATATCTCCAGACAGGGGGTCAAGACTGAACTCCACTTGAACTTTCACAACAACAAATCTTCCTGTTCTGTCTTCCTCTTCTATGTCTTACCTTTCATTCAGTTCATCAGTATAGAAAGGATTATGATTTTTTAAAAAAAATATTCTTTACCTCCATGATTTCCTAATTCTGTTTGGAAGTACCCAGATTTACCATTTGAGATCTAAAACTTCCATTCTGGTGTTTTTATAAAAGCTAACAGAAGTTTTGGAGAAAATTAAGTGGAAGGCCTCCCTGATGGCGCAAGGGGTTAAGTTTCAGCACAATGAAGGTACTGGAAACCACTGAAGCACAAGTTCAATCCCAGGCCAGGGAGCTGACCCAAGTGGCACAGCAGACCTCCCCTGTCTCGCCCGCTGCTCCCCTCAGCAGTGTATTTCAGTAAATCCACTTTTTCTGATCCTTACTCTGTCTCTGGAAAATACTCTCACCCTTGCACCTCTGGCCTATACCCAATTCTCGGATACATAAATATAATAAATCTTTATAAAAAAGAAAATCAAGTGGAGTGTCTAAGAAATAGGTAGTTTATACATGATGCTAGAAAAGGTAAGGATAAATATGGGGAGAAAACCAACAAAATACATAAATGTAATTGCTCTCATTATAAGTGTCTTATCTAGCTAAGAATGCATGGCCTTATGATTTTAGGTTTTATTGTCTAATAATTAATGACATTGAAGCAGAATATCCATTTGTGTTCAAAATATTTCCTGAGTATTAATTATCAATATGTACACTGATATTGATTCTTTGAAATAGAACTTAAATAATCATCAGAAGAATGAGTGATCCACTTAAAACTGAGTAGTAAATTTAATTTGATTCAAACTTTCCTGTTAGATGTATAATTACATTTAAAAAAACTATTATTTACTTAAGTTTTTTTTTTTTTTAAAGATTTATTTATTTATGCATACAAGCACTGGAGTACAGGCCAGAGGTGTGGGGGTGAGAGGATTCACCACAGAGAGCGGGGAGCAGAACAGGCAGATCAACTGAAGTACACACTGCTGAGGGGAGCAGCGGGCCAGGCAGGAGAAGTCTGCTGCGCCATGTGGGTCCCCTCCCTGGCCGGCGGCAGGGATGGAATTCATGCTGTAGTGGCTGCGGTTTGCTTCATAGTGCGTTGCTTAACCCACTGTGCCACCAGGGAGGCCCTACTTAAGCTTTAATATTTGATGATAATTAACACATTTAATCTTTCCAATGACTGTGAGATATAAAATATTTGTTTTCAAATTAATAAGTCAATAGAAAAGAGGTTAAATAACTTTTTCTAGGATGACATGTAAGTCAAAGCATTGTCTATATTCTTTTTTTTTTAAGATTTATTTATTTATGCATACAAGCACTGGAGTACAGGCCAGAGGTGTGGGGGTGAGAGGATTCACCACAGAGAGCGGGGAGCAGAACAGGCAGATCAACGGAAGTACACTGCTGAGGAGAGCAGTGGGCACAGCAGGAGAGGTCTGCCACGCCATGTGGGTCCCCTCCCTGGCCGGCAGCAGGGATCGAACTCATGCTGCAGTGGCTGCAGTTCTCTTCATAGTGTGTTGCTTAACCCACTGCGCCACCAGGGAGGCCCGCAATGTCTATATTCTATACACATTACTGAAATCAATCTTTTATCAATTTTTCTTGAAGGTATTGTATTTGAGAGGGACTGGAATTCTCTCTCTTCTTGATTATCCCTTTGTTAGACAAGTTTAGTGCTATTTGCTTGGAGAAAACTTACTACTACTACTTACTACTTACTACTACTTTTTCCCTAGAGATAGTCATGTAACAAAGTTTTCACATTTTCCCATCAGTCTACAAAGGTACAGAAAACCAATGGTTATAGGAATGATAAAGCATAGTTTTACCATTATTTATTAGCTCCTTTGAGCCTGACACTACTCAAAATATTAAAGTGAGAGTAACAAGAAATCAGGAAATAGACCCAGTATAGAAAATTTTGCAAAGAATAGAGGATTGATGTGAATCAGAAAAAGTTGAAAAAACAAAATGCAGTAGGATTTTGCCAGTGAAGGAGACAAAATAGGTCACTTGGAAATAATAGTATTAAAAAGAATGAAATATATTTTACTGAAAGAATAAGAATGAACTTGATTTAATAAATTAACTTGCCATGTATTTATGTCAAAGAATGAAAACATTGCTAATGTATTACAGTTCTATGTGAATATTAGACCATATTTTGTCATAGGGTCATTACAATATTCTCATATACATGTATGCATGAAAATCACATTGATAGGACCAGATAATAATGATAGTCCTCAGCAATAAGAGTGGCAAAAGGGTTGGTTTTCTTGGGATATTATAACTATTGTTCTGGTTTGGAAAATAAGATCTAGGATACTTTTAGATTCCTACTTCTTGTAAACTGGCATCTGGTATAAATCACCTTTCTTCCATTAATTGGCAACATATTTTCAGGTTTTTTTTTTATAGATTAGTAGCTAAATAGTTTCAAAACTCTTCACATGTATTACTGTCCTTTTGAATATAATAAAAACATAGTTGGGATCTTAGCCACACATTCTCTCTCTCTGCAAAAATTCAGTGGACTTGAAATTACATGCCAGATTATTAAGGAAATTATGGAATTATGAATGTCATTCCATTTTTATTGATTTTTGACACAACTTTAACCTTAGCAACTAGTTGTGAAATGGAATCATGTTTTGCTCTGATTATTAACAAGGAAAATTTAATTGCAGAGAATGTGTGGACCTTCTTCTTTGGAATTATTTTAATGTTACTGTGAATGAACTGTTTTGAATTTACATATATGTATAGAGATTTAGATATGTTTTCCTTTTCAGGAACTCTGATAAATTCAGTTTAATAGTTATGCAGATGATATATTTTAAGATGTTGATGATAAGTTGTGATTTTTGAGAAATGGATGGATTTCATCAAACTTTCAAATTTATGTGCATAGAATTTTTCAGTGTATCCCCTTATCCTTTCCATGTCTGTGGGTTCTTCTACTGAAAGTCAGTATTTACTACTTTAAGTAGAAGGTAGAAATATTACAATATTGTTTGTATAGCCTTCCCTCCATGGTTTTATAATTTTCATTTATACTGTATCTGTATATATTGCATCCTCCAACAGAGTTATAATTTTTACCTTCAACTATCATATGTAGCTTGAAGAACTCCAGAAAATGTTTTAAAAAAAATATTTCATATCAATATCACTGTTCCTTTCTACTAGAGTTACAGTTTTCCCTGTGTATTATCAAGAAAAGTAGAAAATTTTGTGTCTCTTTTTGTTTATTAAAACCAATTTTTTCAGTGAAAAATAAATGCCTATATTTTCTAAGTAAGGCTAGACTATAGACCATATCAAATCTATAAATTTTTGAATTTTTTGTACCAAATTTACTTTCTTTCCTGTTTGTTCCCTTCATCATTGATCAAAAGTTTATAAACATTTCCTCCATACCACCCTCATTCCTTTGATCTTCATTCCCTCTCTCCCTGACTCTTTGTGTGTGTGTGTGTATATATATATATATATATATATATACAAAAAATATTCATTCACATGTAACTCAATTTGAACCTCACATAGAGATATTTTCTAATAGCTTGGGATTGCATCATAATGAATGATATTGTTGTTGTTCATTGGTTTAAGCAACTTTATTTAATGAAAAGAAATCAATTGCTAGCAGAACTATTAGGTGAATATTCATTGACAACTGGAATCATCTATTTATTGCTACATAAATGATTTGGAAGATAGATTACCTAATTGTTTCAGGCCTCCTCACAATCTAAATTAAAATTACAAAGTATTTGAGGCTCTATTTTGGACTATAAAAGGTGTTTGAATTCTAATTTTCATTCTCTGTAGAACAAGAATATGTTAATTCTTCATTAACAGGAATCAAAAATACTTCACATTTTCTGTTCTGCTGGTGCTACAAATTCAATACAATTCTCCAACCACATCAGTTATGAGTATAAAGTATATCATGTAACCTCCAGTATTTCAGAGTAAAATGTTTCACCAAGAATTGGCACTGTTAGAACAATTAATGTTCTACCTTTGATGTGACCACTGAACATCCATCATCTCACCATGCTGCTCAGATGGTCTTCTTCAGTATGGTAGAATAGTGACTGCTTGTCTAGTCTCATAATCAAGTCAAGGTGAAGATATTGTCCATATAATGAACACTCACTTTTGAAGAAAAATATGAGTATCGGACAACAGTTCTCTTAAAACTACTTTACAGTTTTTAAAAACAATTACTCAAAGCTAAAAGACCTAACGTCTTCTCAGATGAGTATCTAAATGGATAGAGGGAGTTCAAGAAAAAAATGTGATTTAAGAATTTGAGGTCTGATAGAGAAAGAGCCAGAAAAGAAAATCAGAATGGATCAATAATTTAAAATTTGTCCCAGTTTTAAACCTGACGCAGATTATTCTGATTTCAATGTAGCATCACATGGCATATTTTCTGAGTCCATTCCTGAAATAGTCTGTTGCTTTTATTTTTGTCTGTTTTTGTATCCTCATAGTGTCTGGCACTAGGACATTATCTGGGTTTGGATCACAACAGAGTGAACAAATGGAAACAAGATCTTTAGAACTAGAAATCACACCATTGTAATCTAAGAATATAGAGAGAATACTGCCTCACAGTACATGTTTGGATGATCAGTTCCTGTCGTGAGTGTAACCTTAAATTATTTGAAGGGTTTAACTGTAATAAAATGATTTGTCAGAAAGTAAACACCATCCTGATAAGGGTTGGCATTAGGCTCCAAAATTTTGACTTGCCAAGAAAATGTATCATATCTGTGTCCCAGTGAACTGCAGAGCATTACTCTAGAGATTCACATGCCAAATAATTTATTTTTTAATTATCTAATTAATTAATCAGTGCTATATTCCGTGTTCTTTGTCCTCACTATGTTGACGTACACTCAAAGTTCTGGTCCAATCTTGTGATTCTCCAGGAGGCAGGCAAGGGGTTATCTCTGAGTCTTACCCTGGCTCCACCAGATAGAAGCTCAGAGCTGGGGTTTTTCCTTTGCCCTACTCTAAGTCTCCCCCATTAGTGGTTCTGGGTCCTCCCATGCCTTATGAAACTCTCTTGTGGGACCTCATAGTGTGTTTGATATGCCAATTAGTTATGTCTTTACCTGATAAATTTCATTCTTTAAACACTTATATGAAGCTCGTGCCCTATAAACAAAGTATTATACAGGAAGTCATGCCAGTAGGATTGATAGGAGCTGGTTAAGAAAAGTTACCTGAGTCATTTCTATGCTCTAAATCACATTCCCTGTATGCCTCCTCCTAGCTCAAAAGGTGGAAAGGATATGATCCTGATGTGTCATCCAAACAGAAATCTTTCTTCATGACTTGGTCTCCTAAGCAACTACAATATACAACATCACCAACTATAGGCCTGACAACAGTTTCAAGGGCTAAATTCAAGGAAGACATCTTTATTTTCCCTCCTTTCCCTCCTTGTGAGGCTTTTCAAACTTGAAAGCCACCCTTACACTACCACTACCATCCTTCTGTTCCCTTTATACATCCTCTTGCTTCTTCCCATTTCCAATATTTCCCCTAAATCAACTCACTCTTTTCTGGTCTTCTAGAAAACCACTAAATTCAGTATAGGCAGATTTGAATACAAGCTTTTTTTTTTTAATATAAACTTTGGTGACTACCTTATATTTAATATATGACTTTATAATGTATTACTTACTTTAGAATTTCAGTGTAAAATTTCTAGTCAGACATGCTGGAGTTGGAATTCTGACTTTACCAATTTTAGATGGCTGAACTTGATACTCTCTATGAACTTGTTCTACATTATTTGATGGATAGAAATAGTGTCTGCTCTTAGAGAATTGTACTAGTTTTACATTCTTTATTTATTTGTTTTTATTCAAAGTTCCTTATCGATCAATATACAAATATATTATTTTATAATAATTCTTTGGCATTGGTTAATATATATATTTCCTTTTATATTGCAATGCAAATTAATAAATTTATTTTATTATTAAAATAATGCATGTTAATTAAAATGGAATTACAAGTTTATTATCAAATACATATGTAAATAATTCCTACTAGTAATAAAAAATGTTGAATATTTTAGTATTTTTGAGTTATTTTCTAGAAGTAAATTCTTTATAAACATTAAGATTGTGTTATATCAATTTGGTAATCTACATTTTCTTTGCATTATATTTGAGCATTTTTCTCTTTACTATCTGCAGAACAACTAATTGTTATCTTGTACATTATCGCACAGAAATACAATGACTAATTCAATTGTTCTTCTATTAATACATTTTTAAGAAGAACATTTACATACAAAATCTTTTCTTGTACCAGGTATAATTTTTGAGTAAAATTTATAAATGCCAGCTTTCTTAATATCAAATATCTTTTCATAAATTTTATTTAATTCAATTTGCATCCCCATTAACTGTGCAAAAGTGTATGTGATATCAATTTTGGTAATTTAAAAAACATTTTATAAAATTTCAACTAATTCTAGGTGACTAAAGGAGACTACAGTCATTTGTGTGTCAATGTAAAATAGTCCCTTTTTATATGGCTTTGATTGCAATTTTTGGAAGTGATGGTAGTTATGACTACAGATGAGTAAAATATATTGGAGACTGGAAGTATCTATGAGGAGAGGACAGGCCTAATTGAGATGGGAACAATATGAGGGGTGACGTGGTAAAAGATGTATAAATAACTTGTTTTCTCTTATTTCCTAGGATTAACCATGAACATGAGAATGAACATACCATTACCTCTTACTGTTTATTATATATTTTTGCATTTTTTTATTGAAATAACATTGGTTTACATAATAGTTTATGTACTAGAAGTATAGGCTCTCTTCCCCTGTATGTCACCACACTGTACTCACCAAGACATCCATAGCCAACTACTCTAGTCCATTATGTTTAGCATTTCTTTTTTTATATATACTTTACATCATTCTTCATTTTTATAGAGTGTATACTTTCACTCAGGTGTAGTCTCTTAGTCCTTGCTTTTAGTTTTCCTGATACTCTTAACCCTTAATTGATACCATTTAAATAATCGGTCAATCACAACTTCTGCCAAGTAGACTTTTGTGTCTACTTGTATTAGTGCTGTGAACAAAAATGAAACAAGCAAGAGAAATAATCTACATAGCTCGTAGGCTTGTAGTTACTTATTTTGTGCTCAATATGCATTTAGTTTAGACTGAGTTCAGGCATCCACAGAAGAGCAGACTGTTTTTATGTTCTGGCTTTTGTACAGTGTAGCCAATAGGAAGCCATCACTTTAAGAGTGCAAAGCCAGGGACTTTGCCTTAAACACAAGTATGCATTTCAAACCTTGAACAAACAGTCTGCTTAATAAGGGAAAGGGTTTTCTTTTTTTCTCTCCTCTAGAAATTCACAAACATCACTTGACAGGTGACAGCTCCTCCCTTACAAAAGGGGCTGTTTGCTTTTTGCTTTGGTGTTTGGGTAAACTGCAGCACACACTGGCAGAGAATTTATTGCCTAGGGGAAGGTGTTTGCAGTCACTGTGTTTAATCTGAAAAGAAACCAGTTTCCTTCTTTCCCCTCCCTCTATTTTTGAGGAGAGAGTTGGAAATGATAGCCCCAGGGGAAATAGTTCCCCTAACACCTGTCTTTGGTGTAACCTCAGCAATGTTACTTAAGACACTGTGCTCAGTGTGTGCACTCTGAATGACAAAGTTGAAGAGGGCAGATAAACAGAAAGGGATTTCAGCAGAAACACAGGAGTTGATTCTGACCTTGCATCCTCTTAAAAAGTGATCAGGTTGAAATCCTAGCCTGCTAGCTTAAGGAAAATCTGATTTGTTTAAGGTAATATTCATGTTATTAGTTACCTATCTTTTATGCCAGCAACCAGTTTATTTAATTTTGTTTTAATTTACAAAGCTTGGAGAATTCTAGATTATGAGATTTGGAAACTTTAGACGTGACCTAGGTCTAGACCAATATTCCCTTAATAGATTGAAAAAGCTAAGATCAAAGTCTGTTACTATTGACTTCTCTGACATTTCTAATAGATATTTTTTTTAAGATTTATTTATTTATTTATCATGCAAGAGCTGGGGAACAGGCTAAAGTCGCTGGAGGTAAGAGGATTCGCCAGAGAGAGTGGGGAGCAGAACAGGCAGATCAACTGAAATACACTGCTGAGGGGAGCAGTGGGCAAGGCAGGAGATAGCTACTGAGCCATGTGGGTCCCCTCCTTGGCCAGGGATCGAACTCTCAGTGCTGTGCAGCAGATGCTTCACAGAGCGGTGCTCAACCTGCTGAGCCACCAGGGAAGCCCCCATTTCTAATAGATTTTATGGAAGAGTCAGAACTAAACCCAACTTTCTATTTCTAGTCCCTAGACGTACCTCTTCAGTTACTATTAAAGATAGTGTGAAGAGCTCAGACTCTGGAGATAGATGGCTGCCTACATTTGAAACCAGTTCTTTACTTGGGTAAGCTTGGCTAAAATTTGGCAAATTTCCCATATGCAAAACAAGGGTGATGCTGCTGATGACATACCATAAAATCTGTTCTGAGAACTGAGATAAGCTTTGTAAAGCCATTAGCACAGTATACTGCATGTGGTCAGTTATCAGTGGTGATGGTTATTGGCATTACTCTTTAGAATATGATAAATCTGGAATAGGAAATTAATAATACTAAGTAGAGCAATTATGGATACAGGAAAAAAAATGAGACTTGCATAGGTTTCTATTTTAAGAAAGAAGATAATATTTGAATGTATACGTACATTCTTGAAAATCTAATCAGACCATCATTTCCCATTTGAAACTAGCTTGGGTTGAGAGCTTTTCCAACTGAACCAAAATTTAAAGTAAGTTTCTTCTTGTGTCTGTTCAGGCCTCATGAACTCAGAGAAAATATTTTTACTTTAATTAGTAAATATAATTTGTTATTGGGCATCAATTGGTAAGCTTAACATATGAAATACTATTATCTTTCCCAATCTAATAAGTAAGTGCATGATCTTTAAAAGTGAATGTACTGTTATACTTGAATTTGAATCTTAGATGGTAATGAAACCATAGCTGCATGATTTTCTAGACAATTTAATTTGATGGTTGACAGAGTGGGATTGCAAAACCAGGAACATCAACATTATTTTAAGTACATGTTAAGAAATGTAAAATCTTGTGTTCTACTTAAGATCTCTTGAATCAAAAACTGGAAGGAAGGGGAGGGCTGTGATCTTCCACAAACCCTTCAGGTAATTCTGACATTTGCGAAACACCAGCACAATTCAGTAATTTAACATTTATATTTTTATTGGTGGGAAACTCAGGCTCCAAAGAGGGAGTGACTTGCCTAAAGGTACACAGGCATAATAACAGAGAAGAAACTTCTAGGTCATTCTCTACTTTAACATAGAACATTTTAGATATGACTCATCTTAAAACATGTGGAAAGGCCTGCTGGCTTATGCCATTTAGAAAATAAAAAGGTTGAATATCATATTTTAGAAGAAAAATATTTAAATTAAATATATTTACTAAATTGTTGCCTACAGGTATCTTTATCAGGAAACTATTTTTCAATGAATTTTCATACCTGGCTCTTTCATTGTAGAAATGGTGTATCATAATCTCTTCACTGTCAAAATGAGTAAAATTTCAAGCTCACATTCTTGTCATGAGTATTTACTGTTTACTTAATTCAAAACACTATTCTAAAGACACAAAGTTTGAATGAGAGTTCTGAGTCTGTTGCTGCCTATAACTGAGTTGGTTGGTGGAGGTGACAGATATGAAGTTAATGGACTAGATTATAAATCATCTAGATTATCATAACCAAGAACATATTTATTGTTTAATTATTGAGCTATTACAGGAAAAGACAACAAATCGGTACCTGTTATTGAACAGCAGACCAGAGTTTAGTCAACAGCAATGACTTGACCTGTGTAACTTTTGGGACAATAGCTATGTCATAGTCTGTAAATAGTTGCTCACAGCCAGTCAGCAGCTCAGTAAACCAGCTAACATTTGATTCTTTCTATACTTGAGAGAAAAATTAATGAATAAACAAAGAACACGTTCTGCACCCAACAACTCTTAGAAAGCTAGAAAGTGCTAAGCACCACAGCAGAATTCAGCAGGAATTTTCATCATCACTTCTATATGAAAGCTCAGGAAATACATTGCACATATAAAAGAAAATGAAAAGATACTATTCTAGGTAGAGACAAACACTTCACTTTGTTAGAGAACAGACTTAAATGTATGAAGTTTTCAGTGTGAGAGGATAGGAAATGATGCTTAGAGAGAAATTAATAAACATGACCTAAATTAATGAATATTATTATTTTATTTACATTTCCTGGACTCACAGAACATATATATGGGTTGCAAGTTGGAGACCCTCTGTCTTAAATATAGCCATGAATTTGGTAAATTCCATTGTGTAATGGAAGGAGGGTCATTTTGTTTTACTTGGAACCCAACATGCAGGATGAGTATGGAAATGAGTGTGAGACTCAGGGTCAGTTCAAGGAAAATACTAACATTTTCTAATGTGATAGCCTGGCATAGCCTGGCGCTGATCATGGTATAAAAAAATGTGGAAAACTAAAGGATAGATGGTTGAGATGTGGAGGTACCTTCATATACACTTGATCTTAAATTCCACAATGTCACATGGTTACTGTCAAGATAACTGTTTTGGGATTATAATTAAATCTCTCTGACTGAGCTTTTCAGCTAAGAACCTATTTATTATCTATTTTTTCTCCCCCAATATTTACTCAGAATATAATACGTGCCAATTCTTGAAGTAGGAATACAGAAGAAGGTGAGAGTCCCTTACATTACAACCTAATGAGAGACAGAGATTCATATATTATACTGACTAGAAATTAAGAATCATGTCGATAAAATGCTGAAATAGAAATAAGACTAAAAAAAATAGTAGTTGGATTGATTTTTTTTTATTAGAAGGATTAAGGTAGTCTTCACCTGGTAAAATGTAAAGAGTGTGTGTGTGTGTGTGTGTGTGTCTGTGTATGATGCTTATTTTGTGTAATATAAATCACTCACATTGTGGACATAGGTTAGCTGAGTGCCAATCAGAAGTATATTCTCTACAGTGATGTGAGCTTAATTTTTGTCTCTTTTGTCTATCAAAGTTATTCTTTGTGTTTAGGAAAGACATAATTCACCTATAGATTAAAAAAACAGTTCTTACTTCACTGTATTTACTTATCATCCTCCCAAGAAGCTAAGAGCTCTTAAGGGATATTATTCAAGTCATTTCTCACCACACCCTTTTAAAGAGATAGAAAGAGAACAAGTATTTTAATATCTGAATGTTTTACCTCTGTGACACAGAATAATAGAAACTAAATTAGAAATAAAACTTGTGAAATGTTCTGAAATTGAGTATACTTTGTAACAACAGATATTGCTGCTTACTTTTATATAAATTTGAACTGATGATCTTATAAAATACGGCTTCTAAATCTATTTCTTTTAGATATATGGGTTAGGTACCAGATAATTTTTCTATAATTTGAACTTTATTTAAGCATTTTGGATTTAGGTTTTGGCTGCCTTGGAGAAGGAAAATCAGCCCACACCATCTATGATACTGAATTAGGTAGACACTGCCTGCTTCCTGTGTAACTAAGGTATTCGACTTGCCTTTTAGCAATAGCCTATTTAGAAAAATAGAAAACTTAGCTGCTTAAAATTAATCATCTATAGGAAAAACTAAGGCGGATATGAAGAAAAAAAAACTACATTGCAAGTATTGATACTGGGGAAAACATATTTCAAAGTTTGCATCTTTATGTTAAATTTTCTATAACTAGGTTTATTGAAGAAAAGTTGATTTACAACACTGTATATGTTTTAGGGATAAATTTTCACACCTTTACAAATATATGTTCTCACACCCTGTCCACCACCAAAGCACCAGTAGTCTTCCACCTTAGTCTACTGAGCCCCCTTTGCTCATCTTGTTACAGGGCAGGGAGAGGAGCACCCAGAAGCCCCAAGCCTGCCCTCTCTGAATGGGTTCTGCCATTTGCCGCATTAAGACAAACATACAAAACCTTTAATGGAAAGGAACTTTAATACAACTAGGGTACAATAAAGAAAGAACAAAGAATATAGTTACTAAGTGAAGCATCCAAAGTTACCCATCTCCTTGAGGGTAAAAGTCCAGCTACAATAAAAAAAAAAACAAAGAATATAGTTACTAAGTAAAGCATCCAAAGTTACCCATCTCCTTAAGGGTAAAAGTCCAGCCAAATAGGATTGGCCCAAAGCAAGGCCCAAAAACCTGGCATACATCTAAAAAACCTTTCAGTAAAAACCTATAAAAAAGGGTCAAAAAAAGTTAAACAAATTTGGGAAGAAAAGAGCAAAATTAAAATCAAGATAAAAGCTGCCATTGCTAACCTTCCCACGGGTTTCTCACCCACATTTGTTTTAACCAGTCCAAAACCAAAAAGCAAGCAGTTTTTTCACATGTCCCTCTGCTCCACGTGCCCCATCCAGGTCTCCTTGCTATTTTTTATCTTCCCTTCTTTTCTCTTCTCTGCAAAAATCTTCTTATCCTCAGCTCCACCCACTTAAGACGAAACCAAAATTTTAAAAATGTCCCCTTTTCCTAAAACCACCCTATTACAATCTCCCAACCTCCTCTCTGGTGGTCTCAGTTCTGCAGGAAGAATGCAAGGGTTTGTTTTGTCTGTTCATTTGCTTTGTTTTTTAATATTCCACATATGAGAATTAGACTCCTCATATGCAGAATGAGACTCTTTGGGTCCTTTTGTTCTTAGAAATTTAGGGGCTATCCTTTTTGTTTTAAAAGACACTCTAGCAGTAGTAAGATTTAATGAAAAAGCAAAAACAAGAAAAACACTAGCCTAGGAATTGGTAGTCTTGGCTTCTAGTCTTCAAATTTTTGTCACTAATTGGCCTTTGGTTGATGGACATATGACTTCCTCTCCTGGGTCTTAGCTTCCTTGTGTGTGAAAACATGGAATTGGACTAGGTGGTTGCTCAATCCTTTCATCCTCTGTGAGAGCCACATCACCAATTCCTTGCTGCTGAGTTCATTCTTCTTAGTATTCCTCTTGTGTCTCAATGTGACTTTGATGGGAACACAACACAGGCCCACCTTTTCCAGCACCTGTTCTAGAACCATTAGTGAAAGTGGATAGAAAGCAATGTGCTCTGTTTGACTGGTCTATAACAAAACTCGCTCCAAGTAGCAGAGCATGGAATCTAAATCATTCTGGTCTATCTTTTCTTTCTATTCTCAAGGCACGGAGGAGGGTGAGGGGACTGACTTGCAAGATCAGAACACAAAAGCAATAATTTCACATTTGAGAAAATGAATACTTTCTAATCAGTACTTTTTGTGGAGGAGAGGTGGGCGGTAAGGGGTTGCACTCATAAAGATTAGTCATAAATATGAATACTGTCTGGAGCTGGTGAAAGGAGAAGTAGCTAACTGCTGTTGCTCTCCCTCTCCCTCCTCAAATGTGCTACCTCTATCTTCCTCAGCAAGTCCTGAGGCAGTGTTCCTTCCAAACAACTACTTGCCTGACCAGTTCATTGGAATGTCTTTCTACAAACTGTCTCCTCATTCAAATTTCTTTTGAAAATGAATCTCTCTAAAAGCGTAAATCACATTTTTTTAAAAAAAAAAAGTGGTAAATACTGCACACAATTTTGTGTGAGCTAAACTATCTTTAGCTATGTGAAACAAAAGAGAAAATTAGGGCAACCGTTGCCTCCTTCCTTTTAAAGAGAAGACTTAAGACTTTTTTTTTTTTCTGGTTGCATTTGTTCTTTGAGGTGAGAGGAATTAAATTCTCTAGATGCAATCTTTCCCAGCATTGCACACACCTCTCTGTCAGCGTCCTCACCCTGCAGACTAAGGCTGATTTTATGAGAATATTAACAAATGATAAAATATGAAGCAAAAACAAAGAAAAAAAAGATAAACTATGGATTGACACAAATCTTTCAAGATAACAAGTGTTGCCTTCATACTAACATAGAATATATTTTTAATCTCTGCCGAAAAATTGAATAATTATGGAGTACAGATTCAAATGTTTGTTTATTGTAAATTGCGTCTTTGGGATTTTTTTTCCCCATTTTATTTTCTGACACCATTGCTCATCTAGTCCTACTAAAGCCTCTTGAGTAGTAATGATGTAACATTTTTTTCAGTTCTTAAGTAAATTTGGATAGTTTATGATTTGACTTCAGAAAAGAGTAAAGTTTGCCAAACTCTCAATTGTATAATAGAAATGAATGCTATTTACAGTGTAATAGAAGTCAGATTTCTTTCTTTGCTGGTAAATGTCTGAATGAGGAAGGATAAATAGTAATTTCTTATTAGTGCAGGAATTCTCAAACTCACTTGAAGTTTGGCAATTGTGAGTGTGGTTTATTTTCTAATTCATCTCTGTACCTCTAGTCTTATTCATCTGTTAAGAAGTTCAACTAAATAGTAGCATATGATTGGAAAACCATGAGTCTCATGTAGAGTCTAGGATACTAAATTGTCTAATAGGCAATAGAAATAAGGCATTATCTTACTACTGAATTACTAAAGAAAGAAGCAATACAAACATATATACTTGTTGCTTGCATAGTCTATACAAAAATTGACAAGAAGGCAGCCCCTTAGAAGAGTGAGAACATAAGTTTTCATCATGAATCCTATGCAATTTAGTTGAGAGACCTGCTACCTGCCACTCTAGTTTCAGTTTCTTCATTTACACAATAATCTAGATAACTGATATTCAAATATGGGTACCTTAACATCCAGATATAGATGTCAACAGTTTATTAGAATAATACATAAAAGTGAAACCACATGAGGTATGCCATCACGTAAAACAAGTTAAGTAATATTTTATTGTTAGAGATTTATTTCAAAGACTGAATGCCCTGATTTCTTTGTTCAAATACCCTGGATGTAGATAGCCAACCCACTGTAAGCTTTAGGTACTTTTTTTTTTTTTCTTTTATAAAGTGGGATTAATATATTATTGTGAAAACTAAAGGAGATGGTAATTATAAAAAGGTCATCATAGTAACATTGTTCAATAAATATTGACTTTTAAAAAAATTTACTTTTTATTCATTCAATGTGGGACACAATGGATTGTTTTAAAAAATTACAGTTTAAGGGGTGTTTTTTAATTTGAGGTTACAGTGTTTTACCAGTCTCAAGACCAACTATCTTTTTTTTTTTTTTTTTAATTTTGGCAGTGGTCTTATTTTTATTATGTATTTTTTTAAAAAAACTTATATCACAAAATTTAGGTTGTTTCAAATTGTTTTTATAACTTTCTTCATAATTGCTGCATAGTTTTTCAGGCATAATCTGCCTTAAAATTCTGACAGACCAGAGCACCAGCCTCTCCTCTCTCTCTGTCCATATATATATTTTTTCTTTATATATATGTATGTGTAAACGTATACATAGATGTATCTAAACATCTTTACATATAATTATTGTTTTCTTTCCTTACCATAAATAGTATTTCCAATTAAAAAACTCCAAATTTTGCCACATGCACTAAAACTACCTCTGGTATAATAAATATAACTTACCGTTCAATAAGAGTTGACTTTTCATTGTATGGTTGACTCAATATTATGTTGTGACAAGGACATGTACTAAAAATAGCTTTGGTGGGTGAGCACCCACATTTAGATTCATGTTGATGTAGTGGATGAATTTCAGGTCTAAAGAGAAAGAAAAAAATAGCACAGATATGCAGTTGAGGCATAAAAATGACCAGAGAAGCCACTTTCATACTCAACACAAAAACAAGTTAATTTGGCTGCAGAAAAACCTGCTCAGACTCCATGCTTGGGCTTCCTGGTGGCACAAGGGGTTAAGTCTCAGTGCTATCAAGCCATCACTAGCCACTGCAACATGAGTTAGATACCCAAGCAGGGATGGGGATCCCACATGGCACAACAAACCGCTCCTATCACCTCATGTTCCCCTCAGCAGTGTATTTCAGTAGATCTGCCTGTTCTGCTCCCCAATATGTCTCTGGTGAATCCTCTCACCATCCCACACCTCTGGCCTATACCCCAGTTCTTGTGTGCATAAATAAGTGAAAAAAATAAAGCTTTTTTAAAAACCCATGCTTGACACTTCACTAAGCTATGTGACATAAGGCAAGTTGTTTCATATCCCTGTGATTTTCCTTACCACTCACCTTCAATGAAGTCTTCACAAGAACATAAAAAATATGCCCTTATTTTAAAGATATTTCTTCTGAAATTGAATTATCAATTTAATCCCTTTCTTTATACACCAAATTTTGTAGAGCTGAGCATTTTTTAAGGTTGAAAATTTGTCATCATTGATCATATCCCAATAACGAGTCACAGACTGATTCATAAATTACATTCGATTGCTCGCTAAGTCTAAGACTTTGTGAAAGCAGGAATCATTTTTTTCTTTTCTACAAGATACATCCCAAAGCCTAGTTCATTCCAATGAACGCTTGGCAAAGGCTTATTGAATGGTTTGTAGTTACAGTGGACTCATCTCTCTGTATAGTTAACACCTTCAGAAAGTGGTAAAATCTGAGACTGCTAGTGCCCCACAAAACCTAATAGAAACTACATAAGGGAGCCTTAAAATTCTCTTTAATTTAAAATTGGGTCAGTTCAGCATTGTCATTGTCTCAATATAAGTTTTGAACTGTAAAAAACCCCTCCAAGTTCCTGTCCAGCCTTGTTAGATATTTTTGCCATTCCCATATGCCATCTATTGACTTTTTTCCATCTAAAATGTATAAATATTAATTTAAAAATCCTTCTTTGACATTTATTAAACAATTTGCAAAAGGGTTAAGCAACAGAAGTTTGGGCATTTGGGGAATTATCAAGAAGTATTGTGCTAGAAAGCTGTTCTTTTTTTCTGTAGAAGAACTTTTTTTTTTCTAAGTTTATGCAAATTTGAGAGACTAATCCAAGTCATCTCTAGAATTGTTAGACAGGACAAACTGTTTAATGTAGCAAGTTTTATCTTGAATTAATCAGTCACTTTCACTGTATAAGGCATGTTCTGTGCCAGAGGTTTTCATTTAAGTGAATCAAAGCTAAATGCAGTTAGAATTTAGAAAGTGATGCCTATTCGTCAAAACAAACAAATAAAATAGCTTATGTTTGAATAAACTGAAGCTTATGAGCAATATCACATCTATAATCATCCTTGATCTTCACAATATGCAATGTACATCTAATGCCAGTCTTAGTACATTCTCTTTGGATTTTAGTGTAATTAAATGTTCTTAAAATTAAGTTCACTAGTATACAAGTTGGTAACTATGAAAAAAGTATCCGTAATACTTTATACTGTTAAATATTTGAAAGTATGGGTCTTGTTCTGGGGTCCATGTTAAGAGAATAACTTCTCAAATAATTTTAACTTCTCAAATTATTTTAACATTGTTTCTTACTGAACCTGAAGATGACATTTATAATAAAGCTGGTATAAATAAAGAAGGTAATTTTCATTATTAATCACCTAATTGACCTAGAAGAAACCCTTACTATCTTGAACATTACAAACTCTTTTTATTGTTGAATATTTGGGCATTCTCCATAGTATCAATGCTGCTTAGTAATTTGTAAATGTTTGTTTGCTTGATTGGTTATGGGACACTGAGATCTCAGCTCTCCCTCAAATAAAGCAGAAATGTCTGGGCAGTGTTTGGTATTGTCCATCAGTAGGTTAGTGCTAATTAACAGTCACCAAATGTATTGGTTGAGGCACTGCTTAAAATATGTTGAATATTTTAAAATATCTTTTCTCTATATAGGACCCTGTTTCATATTTGTATGTCCAACCTAATGGACTTCAGGATGGTTATTATCCTCAGTGGATTCTGTAGTGTCTCAGAAACCCTGTTTGTCCAGTATGGTGTCGTGATAAATTGTTCTTTTGTTTACATGGCTTATTGTAAGGATTTGACAATTCTTCTTTGATGTACTAAGAGCAGCTAATGAAAACAGTTAAACCTTCATAATGAATCTAAAAGTTCATCAAACTACAGTTGCTATTTACTTCTTGTCGCTGGCTGAAACTTTTAGACATCTCTTCCCAAGCAGAACACCTATTTTAAATTTAATGAAAGTTTACTTTTCTTTATAATCTAACACTATACTTATTCACCCAGAATTTCAATGCTGGAAGTAGCTTTAGAGATCATCTTGTAGCTAATGATTTATTTTTTAACAAAAAAGAAACTGAAGCTCAGAGAAGTGAAGTGACATGCCCTAGATAACACAGCCATATGGTGAAAGAACAAGCCCAGATCCAGGCTTTTAAAAAATATTTATTTATTTATTTTTGTTTGTTTGTATATTTGTTTATTTATGCATATATGAGCTGAGGTATGGGCCAGAGTTGTGGGAGGTGAGAGGACTTACCAGAGACAGAGAAAGTGCCTGGAACAGAACAGGCAGATAGACTGAAATACACTGCTGAGGGGAACAGCAGGTGAGGCAGTAGAGGTCTGCTGTGCCATTTGAGTCCCTTCCGTGGCTGGAGTTGAACTCGCACTGCTGTGCCGTGGATGCTTCACAGTGGGGCACTCAACCCGCTGCACCACCAGGGAGGCCCCCAGAACCAGATCATCTGATTGTCTTCACTATACTTTCATGCTTCCATTAAGAAATTAATTACTATATATTATCCTTGAGACTTTCTCTTTCACCAGTCAATATGTGCTAATTTGAGATTAACAAATTATTTTCTGGATAGTAATATTAATATAATAATATTTTGGCTAACTGTAACTCATGTACTTGAAGAAAACAAATGTCAAGAATTTTCCACTAATGTGTTTATTGCTTGCTCACTGCTAAGCTTAGTGCCTAGACTGTTGTGTTTGATGGAAAGTTAGATGGAATTTCTGCCTCGTTTTCAAAACTGTGCTCTCAGCACATGCTATTCCAGTGCCCTGATAATCTCATCCTGCAGCCTTGGTGGTGTAATGAACTAGTCTTGCACGAGTCTGCTGCTTCTGGAGAGCTAAGCAGGGGATCAAATCCTCCCTTTGTAGTGAGACAAGCTGCCGGAGAAGTGATTGATATTGTAGACAGAAGTAGGACTTCAAGGAAGGAATAAGCAGGTAAGTGGGGTAATAAGTAGATAATACTACTACTTTGCACTTAGTGTCTTTTATCTGAGCATCTGAAGGCAGCTGTATTCCCAAACATCAAGGCCCTTTAGTGTAAAGGAGAATGGGGTCTTTCCTTTTACTCAGTGGCTTCCTCCAAGATCATAAATCAGTAAAAAGCTTTCCAAAGGAAGGCCAGTAGTAAAGACATTGTTTTTCCCCTTTTCTGGGCAACTAAGCCACCAGGATATGAAGCAACCACTCTAAAAGTTATCTTGATCTTGATGCATTGTTCTTTATGCCCTTTCCCCTGCTATATTTGGATCTGAAAAAAGAAACTTCTACTGTATCAACTAAAGCATTTACTTTATTTTTTTAATCCCTCTGATTGTGTTAGACTCACTCCCTCTGAGTAACTCGCATGCACTTATTTTACCGCTCAAAAATTTCCCTTGTAAATCTTATTTTAGGTCAAAGTCTTTAAACAGTAAATCTTTCAGACAGCTTCAGGCCATTATGGCTCCAAGAAATCATTGTGAAGTGAAGCTATGTTTAATAAGGCTGATGGACCCAGTTAGGAATCTCTTTGAGTATGTTTTCATTAATTTTGTACACATCTTGTTAATTCAGACACAGAGAGTAAACTGCCAAGCCCAAACTGTTTCCTTTTAGCAGAGCATGACTCAAAAGTCAGAATCCAATTCATTGGAGAGTTAAAGAGCAATACCGGCTCCCACATGGTTGTGTAGTAGTTATGTTGCTTATTTAACAAAGACTGTCGTAATTTTCTAGAGAAGTGGCATCAGAAATATTATTATATCTTCTACACTTCTGGTAGGTTTGTTGTTGTTTCTATTTATTTATTTTCACTAGTTCAACTACGTTCTATATGAGCGGGAAGGGTTTGGTTATTTGTGGTGGTGGTGGTTTTTCCTTACTCATATAAATCTTACTCTTAAGACAGAT
The DNA here is from genome assembly GCA_019455555.1 of Galemys pyrenaicus. NCBI lineage: Eukaryota > Metazoa > Chordata > Mammalia > Eulipotyphla > Talpidae > Galemys > Galemys pyrenaicus. Next base: position 2,222,524 of record JAGFMF010011696.1, read on the forward strand.
CTTAAAGGTCATCAGATCTAACCACCCAAGCAATCTGGCCTTTAGCTCCATAATTATATTATGTAAGTAACTGGCATAACCTTAGGAAATAAAGAGAATGCAGACTCATTCCAACTCTTGCCCCCTGAAGATGAGAAAAAATATCACTCCATGGGGGTGGGGGCACTTAAATTATGGCTAGATGTTTTACATTTTATGGTTTGTCTAAAGACAAATTTGCTTTCTTTTAACAAGCAGCATTTTCTTTGAAACAAATTTCATACTTGGCAGAAGATAAAAAAGAACTACATATATTTAGTAGTGCCTCCACAACCATCTCTCATGTTTTGGGAGCAGAGGTATGATAAGGAGAACCTAGAGATACTACATGTATCACTGTATTGACAATATCAATATACAACTGATAATTTTAATCTCCTGTATGTTTTCCTTTCCTCTTTATATATTATAAAGCACTTGATCTCATTTGACAATAGTCACCTTGTTTGTGATTGAGGTAATGGTACTCACAATTAATAAATGTGAAAATAAAGTTAAAGATTTTCTCCTAGTCCATAAACTTACCATGTATTATAATCAGTACTGTAAAGCAGTTTGAATTGAAGCCACTTTTTTATTTTATTTTATTTGTTTATTTGTTTATTTATTTATTTATTTATTTATTATATCCATCTACCTATCTATTTATTTATCTATTTTACAATGTTTGCTTTCTTTTCTCAGGTGTAGTCCCCATAGAATTCCCACCCTCAATTCACCCGTGCACCATCACCACAGTCCCTTGTGTTCTTCATGCCTTCACTTTGGTCTCTTTCCCGCCACTCCTTGAAGAATGTCTCTGATTTGTAGTCTTCTCTTTTTTGTTGTTTGGTTTTGTTGTAGTTTTTATTGTTACTATTTTTTTACCGTGGCCCCTCATTTTTTCCCCCATATTCTTCCTGAAAGTGAAGCCATCTGATATTTTTCATTTTTCTTCTGACTTACTTCACTGAGCACAATCCCTTCTAGCTCCATCCATGTTGCTGCGAATTGAAGCCACTGTTTTAAAGTCAAGTCCATAGTGCTTTCAGATATAACACATCAGGCTGTAATATGAATGTGATAAAAATGTTAGTAAATACAAATCTATCTTTAAACCTGGCACTCAATTGACCTCTTGTGTACAAATCTTTCTGGTACAAGGAAATTGAGTTAGAAAACTTTGTGTCAATAAGTCCTTTAGCATAAACTGGGGTCATGTGATTTACCTTAATAGGTCCATAAGTTTTTCGAAGCCCACTTATTTTCTTCTCAGTCTTCCTTTTTGTCCCACCCTCACTATAACCCCAGATAACACTGCTTCTCTCGATAGGTGCCAAGTTCTATGCTTTCACTGAAAGTTGAAATTTACCTTCTAGGCATTCTCAAACTCTTAATTTTAGCTTTTTTTTCCCCTTGTTGCCACTTTTTTTTCCAATTTCTCAGTTGTGTTTTTGACTTTTACTCTCTCGCTCTTTTTTTTTTTTTTTTTCTATTTCCTGCGTGTGTTTGTGGCTTCTAGACTTTTAAAAGTAATTTCATACTAAAACACCCATTATACTTCTTTGCGTGTCTGAATTATCTTGGTACCACTTTTTACTAAAATTTCCCTTTCTCTAATACATGCATATATTGGTTCCTTTTAAAAGGTCCAAACTTAGAACTGAAGAACTTCTCACTGAATAAAAACATAGGTTGATATTTATTAATACCATAATGTGTTTTTTTAATATTTTTATTAATGATTTAAAATTCTTTACTTCTAGTGCTTAAAATTATTGCTCATATAATCATGACTATGAGTCAGGTATTCTCTTTCATCACTTATCTTTGGAATCCCACATTTCCCTTCAGAGACAGTCATAGTGTTCTTTTCTCCTTTTCCTCTTTTTCTCATTGTGACATGAGATGAGAAAGTGGCACTACCATTATGGTGTGTCTGCTTATAGTCTCAGGAAATAATGGGAAGAGGATTCATAAGCAAATGATTAATTGATTGCTAGCTATTGAGATTCCTAGTCTTCTAAAAGAATACTGGTGAAAAAATGGTTTCTTGTGTTTGAATCCCTCAGTTATCCTGAGAACATTCGTAGATCCCTGTTGGATTACAGTCCTTTAAGGCTGCGTATCTGTTAGGAAAATTGTTTTTCTAGATGTAAATTTTAGTCCCAAATGTGCAGCACATTGAATTGTCTAATTAGCCTTGCACATTAACTTCTAAAGAAACAAGGGTAAAGCATCCTGCAGTTTAAAAAGGCATTTTGTGCAATGTTTGCTGAAGGTCAGAGGGCAAACACTGTTGTGACAGTTGGGTAGACATGGAAGACACACTTCTGGGGGGAGAATGAGAGGGAGGAGGGCATTGATGTTAATCTTTGGTGATAGTAATGGCAGAAATCAATTCCTCAAATTCTAGGTTTATTTTTTTTTAATATCCTTTCAATTCACATGCAGATTTTCCATTTTTAACCCAAGGAGTCAGAAAAATAGAGACATAGGAAATAAGAGGTGATCTAATCCAGTCCTTTATTCTTAGGGGGTAAAATCATAAAGTATGAGAAAGGTAAAGAGAATTCAAGTCCCTCGTGGTCATTCCAATACATCTTACCTACTTCTTTCATCTTCTATGTTCCCTCAGGCTCACCTAGCTCCATTTTAATGTACTGAATACATAATTCTAAGTCCTTATCTTTTGGTCTTTGCTACTGTTTCAATTTTTGAATGTCTTCTTCCTCTTCTTCCAAAATCCTTCTCAACCGTAAAGACCCAAATTTTTACCTCTTCATGGGGAATTAATGAGTCCTTCTCCTGTGTGTCCATAGAACTAAGACATGTAACTTAATACTTAGCATTCTTTTTATTTACCATTGTATATAAATAATATGTATATTTCACCCTGACTTTGCAACCATACTAGTACTTTCCCATATGTGTCTACCCCTAGATCAGGACGTTTGAGGACAGATACTGAACATGTTTCTTCTTTGAGTTCTTTTGCAGGACCATGCACAAGGCAATGTACAGTAAAAGTTTCAAACGAAATGTCTATATGTGTGCGTGTGAGCAAACTAATGGAACCGATGATCTCTAAGATCCTTCTAGCAGTAACACCCCCAAATGAATCTCTAAGTTAACCTTCGAGTCAAAGCAATTATTTTTTAACCAGTCTTTAATTTTGACATTCATTTGTCTTTCTAGATTTCATATTTAGATGAGCGAGGAAGTAAAACTCAAATTTAATAATTTTTCCAGTGAGGTAAACCAATAAGCATTTTTGCCTTCCTTCTCTGCAGTAGCAGTAGAGATCAAACAAGGGACAGGTTGAGTATCATTCTTAAGTTTAAGTTTACCTCAATATTTTTCTTTTTTCTATTTTTTTTTTTTTTTTTGAAGGAAGAATGGAGCCTTTATTAACTTCAGTTAAGCTTCACTCAGCTTGAGTAGAGCGTCCCGGAGTTCCCACTCCCACCCCACAATTCACCGGCTCAGGATGCCTTGCCCGTTGCCAAGCAGTAAAGAACAGGAAAAAAGAAAAAACAGTCCCTTTGGGCGTTTGGACTCAGTTTACTTATAACTAAAAGTGGGTGGGTTCAGACGCTGTCGGACAGAGGCTGCTTCCCCCTCCAGGCAAGGGTTCTGGCGGGCTCCGAGGTCCTGGCGATCCTGGTTGGGCTCCGGGATCGGCGGCTTCATCACCCCGCGCAGATCCCAGCTAAACCAAAGCTCACCTTAAAATTTTTCTAACTATTAACAATGGCCAAGAATTTATTATGATTGCTAAAAAAAAAAAAAATTGTAAAAACGCTGACAATCTGAGGAATGAGATAGGAGAAAAGAAGCTGAATACTATCTTCTCACTGAGGTCTCAGATTCAGGCCAGGGAAACTCAGCAACACAACCCTTTGCCACTATAGCTTTAATACTTTACCTTGCAGAGATTTCTGAATTACAAAACACTGAATAAAAAGAAGTAATTATAGAAAAGAGAATAGTATATATATATACATATATATATATATAGAGAGAGAGAGAGGATTAGTATGCCCATTTCATTCCCTTAACAACTGAGGTACAAATAATTCTTTAATTTTATTTTCTTTTTATTGGGACTCGCTACTTGCAGTACTGGAGTACTTTCATACTCCATTTATAATAGAGTCTGGCCTTGCGATGTTTCCTTCTGTGATTTGCACACAATACCCTACTGGTTTCCATTTGAAGAAATGCTTTCTTCATTGTTAATAGAAGGCTTTAGTACATAATTGCCTTACTTTAAGGGATATATATTGTAATACTGGAGTAAATTTCAATCTTGACAAGATAGTCTCTATACTTTTCAAAGGTAACATTCCTTTTGAATCTTTTTATCTCTTTGTAACAACTGTTACAGAGGTGTCCAGTTAATGATCCATGCAGATAATGTTTCCTTACAAAATCAAACCAGTGGCCTCTGTAAGCCAGAAGATCTAGCTTAACCACCGGAGTCACAGGGGCACACCTACTTGGTTGCACCACTTTTTAATCAAGTTGTGAATCAGGCTTGGGAAGCTGGAACTAAGTCAGTTTTCAGTGTTTGCAACAGTGGAAGCTCAGGAGACCAACACAGGGGGTGGAAGAAGCTGCTAAACTAATAGATTGCACTTGGGGGTCATTTGTGGCAACAGGAAATCTCATTTTCCAGCAGATCATGCAACCAAACTGACTTGCTCTGAGCGTGAACTTCTTCTTGTTTTGTTTTGCTTTTGGGGGGGGGGGGTGCATGGGGTGGCATTTCATGTGAGAGGGTATCATCTCTTCTGTGACAGGGCTACTTGTATGAATTCTAATGTAATATTTCAGCTCTAAATCCTGATTTCCTTATCTGAGGCTAGAAATAATAAAACCATGGGTGTCTCGCAGATGTATCTTATGGATCAAACCAGAACAGTCATATGACAAAGGTAAGTTGGGTGCCTATTCCATGTACTTACTAGGCTTCAAGGAACACAGATAAACTGGCCATCATCCTTGCTTTGGAGTTCAAAGTAAATGTGATGAGCTAAAAAGTAATAAGATGAGTTCAACAGTAATACAGCTAGTCCCAAAATTGGGTTAAAATTGAGAGATGAAAGCAACTGGTTACCTACAGAAAACAAGAAGTGCCAGCATCTGTGGATCACGATGCTGGTTGGATAACAGGTACTCACGTTGTGTAAAGGGAAGAAACAAGTTATAAAGATGTCGAAGAATGTGTCCAAATTCTCATGGAGAGAAGAACAAGGGGGTATAAAGAAGCAAAAGTGTAAAATACAAGGTATACATACTCTTAACTGCCATGCATTATACACATCCCATTGGTCTAAGTGGGTAGCCCCAAACTCTTTCCTCCCTCCTTGCCATTAATAGGACTTGTCTAATAGAAGAGTTCAATTCAAACTATTCCAGACACAAAATGTAGACTATTTCAATGCTAGAATTGACCATGGACTTTTTACCACCACATTCACATAAACTGTTGCACTTGGGTTTGATTTTCTATTCTGATAAGCTATCCCCACAATTCTTAAATACCAGCCCAGTTGTTTAATTCCATGTAAGTTTCACTTCCTTTCTGACTCAGTCAGTATTCCTGAGACAAAAACGGTATCAAGAAACCACCTATTTTTACATTTCCATGGTTTTTTGGGCCAAGGCCTCCTATACCCCATACTTAAAATGAGTAGAAATGGTTCTAAGATAGGTACCAGTTATATTTTCCCCCTTGTCCCTGAGGGAAGATTACACCAGCTGGTTATATTGTTCTTGGGAGAACAGCCAATGCATGTTATTTCCCCAGTTCTGAAAAACACGAGGGCTTGTCAAACCTAACTAACTTCCACCCGTCTGAGTAGGGCAGTAGGGAAGTCAGTTCTCCTGGGTCTGCTTACAATTTCAGTCTCTCTTTTTCCTGATGATTTTGACTCTCCATTTTTTAAGAATAACCTTGTTGGTTTCATGTTGAATTTCATGGTAAGGGACTGTTTTCTACCAAAACAGTTATTATCCAAGTACTTGTGTAGCAAAAGAATCTGCGCCTTAGAAGAGGGTAGAGAATCTGAGACTATCAGGAAGGAACTTTGACTATCTCAAGAGAAGGTAACCGTGGTGTACTTCAGGAGCATAAAAACCAAAAAGGTTAGATAACAACTTCAAGGTCAAATAGCAAGTTCCATGGTGAATAAAGTAGAACTTTAAAAAATATATAAATATTACATGGATCATTTTTTAGACTTACACTCTGGGCAAAGTGCAAGCATGAATGATGGAGCAGAGCAGAAAGTGAGCAGAGCTGCTGGGATGGCACAATGCTACCCTACAATCCCATGTGCAAGGGTGAACATACTGGGAGGGAGATTCACAGGAAAGCTCATCAAGGTTTCCCAGAAATCACCTGCCTGGGACTTCTCCATCCTGTACATGGAGCTGAGCTGTGCCTGTCAACATGGAACATGTCCTGTAGCTACAGGGGACTTCAAGCTGTGAATTGGAACTCCTTGAAAGTCTGAATAAAATAAACAAAATGTGATTTTTTTATTATATTTAATTGTATTTGACATCGTTTGTAGTCCCCAGGGGGTTCCCACCACGATTTTCACCTGTGCACCATCACCTCAGTCCCTTGTGCTCTTTATGCCCTCATCACCATCTCTACCCTCCCCTCCCTCCACCCACCCCTGTGGTCCCTTGGGTTTTTTTTTACCTGGAGTCCATCCAGGATTCCAAAGTACGCACAACCACAACGACTTGTTATTTTGCCTAAGGATTTTTTTTTTTTTTTCCTGGAAAGGGTGGAGAAGATTTACGAAAGAAAGAAAGCTGAGTTGCTTCAAAAGACAGCCTCCAGGAAGAATGAGGCATCCCCAGCCCAACCTATTCTTCCTGCTGAGGGAGAAAAATTAAGGTGTCTACAGTGAAGTAAAAAATCTTCAGGACTGAAATTAGGTATAAATCAATTGGACTTTAAAACCAACTGCCTCACAGACTCTTTAGGAAGGAAATACTACAAGGAAAATAAGTCAGATACAAAGTTGAGTAACATTCATTAGTAACAATCAGGTAACTGTTAAATAGACATGAACTATGAAGGCACTAGAGTCCTAGTAATACAGGTTGCCAAAAGTGTGTATAAAATCTAAGACCATTTAGCAGTTTGGAAAATTGCAAGAAGCATCCAGCTTCATCAGAGCCAGAAATTAATTAGCCCCAAATCCAAGAATCTTAGGACAGTAGTACCTTTTCATGTGTGACACTCGAATGGTGGATTTAAGTAAGGTAAATCATTTAAAATCTTGTATTGCAATGGGCTGGCTGTATCCCAGTATGGAAAGAAAAGTGATGTGTTTTGCAATTAGCTTTAGTGAATATGGCTTTGTTATTTATCTATTCAACAGAACGGGCTAACTCAAAATTACAAAGGTGAGATCTGTCCCCCAGGTGTATGCTATTGGTTCTAGTGTTCTTTCCACTCTCCTAAACTGGCACTTGACAGCATCATCTACGACCATTTACAAAGGTAGCAGTCATCGGGGTATGCAATAGTGAATAGTAAGGTCAGTGACTGAAATATGGTCTTAATCCTACTGCCCGTTAAAACACTAGTTAAATTAGCATTAAAAATAAAAAAGAAAAAAGGTATCTAGCAGTCATGTCTAATCTAGAACTATGATAAAAATAAATAAAAATAAAAGGGTGCTGAAATGCATTTAGAATTCATTACTGTTCATAAACTAATTACTGTTATAGGGTGTTTCAGGAATTAAATGTTATAATATGCTGCGATATTTTAATTTTACAGATGACGGTTCAAAGAACTTAAGTAAACACACCATTTTTCAAACTCATTTGGTTTGATTTAAAGACCTATTCCTTCAAAGAAGATCAAGCAAAGGGGATGGAGATGTACATGTTCATTTTAATGCATAATGTATAATAGTACTATTATAGAAGGAAGATTATTTTGTTTGTGAGTTTTTTTCTGAAGTATTTTAAATAGCTATAGCTGCTAATGAATGGTGTGGTAGGCTGAGCTCTATTTTACATAGTTAACCTCAACATAAACTTGTATAATATCTGGAAATCAATGTAGCAATATCTATTAGCCTTTAAAATATGTTTATCTTTTAAATAATTCACCTTATGATAATGTATATTAATTACTAGTATAGTACTTTTTACCTTAAGGTTATAGTATTAAGAAAAATAGAATGCCCAATTATTGGGAAATGGCTAAATTAGTTTAATGAGACTATGTAATGGATTTAAAAACAAATTGCTTAAAAAATTACATGTATGATATGTATGATCTGAGTATACTTCTAACAGGTTAATTTTTAAAAATAGATTTCTTTCTGTCTCTGTTTCTTTCTCTCTATACACACACAAACACATAGCGTATATATATATATATATGCATATACACAGACACAATACATATTTAACAAAATATATCTTTAATATATATCATGTATATAGTTTTTAAAACAAATAATTTTGTGGCATTTGTTTCTCTAGAAGAGAAAATTTTAGCAACAGTTAATTGGTTCTGGAATAAATGACTTAAAAATCATTTTTCCTGTAATAAAGTGCTCAGTTATTTCAATATATTAATATGTGTATAAGGAATATATTTCAGTGCATTCAATATATGTGGTACTAAAAGTATACCAGCTTTGAAAACATATAACAAATATTTTAAAGGATTGATAGCTTTATTAATGAGTAAAACCCTTATAAAACAATGAGTAAGGATAGAGGGCAGAAGGTATTAATGGATCGTTTATGAAGAAGAGCAGTGGGATAAGAAACATATTTTAATGTATTTAATCTTTCTAGCAACCAAGAGGTTTCATATTAAAACATTATTTTTTTTAATTTGTAAGGTTAGAAAAGATAAGCTCAATACTAGTATAATTATCTCCATACAAATATAACTTGATACAGTCTTGCTAGAAAATAACTTGACTTTATACCTATAAAGCATCTTAAGTCAATAACCTTTAATCCAATATACTTTGAGTTGTAGGAACACTAAACTTGAGAATATGCTCACACTGTGATAACTAAAAAAACATGGAGGATAGTTCTTATCTTATTTACGGCATATGTATATAAGCACAGGAGAAAAACCATAGAAACTTTTAATAGTAGTTGGATCTGAGTGGTAAACTTACAGATGACTTTCATTTTTTTTATTTTTACTTTTCAGTTTTTGTCTCTAAGAATCACACTAATTATGTAATCAAAAAGTTTTTATTTTTTAATTTTTTTAAAGAATATTTATTTATGTATACAAGCACTGGGGTACAGGCCAGAGGTGGGGGGCAGTGAGAGAATCCACCAGACAGAACAGGCAGATGGACTGATGGACTAAAACACACTGCTGAGGGGAGCAGCGGGCGAGGCAGGAGAGGTCTGCTGCGCCATGTGGGTCACCTACCCAGCAGGAGGCAGGGATCAAACTCGTGCTGCAGTGGCTGTGGTTTGCTTCATAGTGCGTTGCTTAGCCCACTGCACCACCAGGGAGGGCCCTCAAAAAGTTTTTAAATGAAAAGTATGAGGAGAGATGAACTTATCTCTATACATGTGTATACTTATGCACTTGAATTAGTTTGGAACCTTCAACAGTCAGACACTACTTTCAGGAAAGTAGTAAAAAACATTGTAATTTTTATCATCATGGAGTGGTAAGATGCTATCTGTTAAATAAGTTGTAGGAGCATTATGGGCTGTTACTAAAGAAGGGCTACATATGACACAATCTATGGCACAGCACAGTGATTCCATAGGCATTGGGATACAAAATCTAAACGCTGTCTACCATTCTGTCCTTTGCTTGAAGGTTAACACAAATTTTAAAATATGCCTTGAGTGCAATGGTAAGATTTAGGACAGAAGTAATCTTAACTTCTGTGCCTCTAAGGCTTACTCAGTTTTCAGAGTCTAGTTAGTGACCCTAAGATGAATGTGATCCTAATCTTGCTTTGGACTTTAGTCTAAGACTAGAGAGAAAATTGATTTGGTGAATCAATTTAGTGGCTTCCAATAGCTTCAGAAAATGTTAATTCTTCTTCTCATTTATCTAGCATAGGAAGGAAATTACTTAATTTGGGAAAGATTAGAATGGCTAGTGTTTTGAAGGAGTGTTTTGTTGGATAGCCTTTAACTTTACGGTAGATGGCATTAAAATGACCTAATTAATTTTGTTATACACCAGCTTGGAAAGTCCCTACATTTCTTAGCTTTCCCACATTCTCTGTAAAACTACAATCTTTAATTATTGCAGGTTTATCATGTTGACAATTTTCCTTTTTTGATAAATAGTTTTTGAGGGTTTTAGGTATGATGCTTTGATTGAAAACATCATTTTTCTTCTTCTATTCTAATTATATATTGACTGTTGATTTCAACAGGAAAAGCATCTGTGTATAATAAATATTTTGGGTAAATTGACTGTTGTTCAACTCTTTAGTTCTTACAGAACTAAACTGTTTTATTGAACTTATATTCTCCAAGCTTTTAGACACTAACTCTGATATTGTGAACAGTAATATATTCTGACTTTACAAGTTCACAGCCAGACTGAGGAGAAAGACAAGAATAGTAAGTCCTTCCTCACTTAATTGCATTGATAGGTTCTTGGGAAAAGCAGATGTAAGTAAAATGACTTAAAAGAAAATCAGATCCTTCCATAAAATTATTTTGCTCAATCTGAGAGTAGGGTGTTTTATTTTTATTAATGTTATTATGAAGTGGCTATTTGAGGACTCGTTATATGTATCTTTGACAATCACATAGCATTTTATATACAGTAATATAAAATAAGAGGTAATTGAACTTCAACTAAGGCACTGGAGAACTCTTTATGAAGGTAAAGAATTGGAAAATAATTGAATTAATCAAGTAACATGAATTAAGGTATTCCAAACTGAGAACCCAAGTTGAACAGATGGGCAGAATGGTCCACACACAGAATGAATATAGGCAAGGTGAGACTGAGCATAGGACCGGCTTGTAAAAGTCTTAAAAGTTTTTGGGAATAGTTGGTTTTGTCCCATAAGTGCTGAGGCATACTAAGAAATGAGATAATTAGAAATGTTCTTTAGGAAAGACCATTTTCTAACACGGGGGAAATACAGACATTGCTGGGTATTTGTTTTACAACTACTCTTAGGTTGATATTCATCTTAAGCACAAAATGATTAATGGGATTAAATCTAGACACAGATTCTTTCTTAGAGTCTTAATTGTTGCTATAAAAACAACTCACACATATTTATTTATTTTTATCATCAGCATTTGTTTACTTTAATATATGACAATCTAATCCTAGCCAATTTACCCAAGCCCTTGGCCACCTCTAATTTCTCTTTCTCATAACTCAGTAGTACAAAGGTCTTCATGAGGCAACTCACTGAAATGCACAAAAACACTAATCTCCATTTCACGACTTCATGAAAGTTAAGCACTTCCTTGCTCTGTACCTCTTTCCCCAGCCATAGGAACATGCAGTGCTTCTTATTTTCACTTTATAGAATTTTATATGTACAATACTTTCCCCTACTCAACTTTATGTAGTGTGAATTAAAAACTTCAGACATTCTCTGGTGCCAAGGACTAATCAGAGTACTTAATTTTCTCACATAGATATACAAAATAGAACCATTTACATTTGATATATTATAAAACTAACAAGTCAAATTAGAGAAAAAAGTGTTCAGAAAGTGATAAGTTATCTATTTCTGTGGAGAAGTGTATTGTCATCTGTTTCTTGTACCAATAGAAATGCTAAGGAATTAAAAGAATTTCATGTAAAAAAAATTTTAAATCATATTTATATGAGATAATAATGTGGTTGAAGAATTTTGTAATGTTGAGCTGGAAAAGGTCTTCCAAAGTATGTTTTTTTTTTTTAAAGATTTATTTATTTATGCACACAAGAGCTGGGGTACAGGCCAGAGTTGCAGGAGGTGAGAGAATTCACCAGAGACAGAGCGGGCAGCAAAACAGGCAGACTGACTGAAACACACTGCTGAGCGGAGCAGCGGGCGAATCAGGAGCGGTTCACTATGCCAAGTGGGTCCCTCCCTGGCCAGCAGCAGGGATCGAACTTGTGCTGCAGTGACTGCGGTTTGCTTCATAGTGCGTTGCTTAACCCACTGCACCACCAGGGAAACCCCCCAAAATATGTTTGAAAAACACTAAGACCAAGGGAAAATTTACAGATTTGACTGTACAAAAAAAATGAAAATCCTTCCACACCAAAAAGAAAATCATAAAATCACATGTAAGATTGAAGGAGCAGACACAGATACACTGGAAAGTGTTTGCAGCTCTTATACGTAGTTAATCTTTATTATACAAAGAACTATGACATGAATAACTATTAAGAAAATTATTCAACAGAGAAGTTACAGTATTATTTCATGAAGACATATGTGTTGATTCCATATTTTAGATTACTTTTCCCAACACATTTTATTTATAGCAATGGCATTTTAATTTTGGGGACAGTAATAGTGAAGCCACAAAATTTTGAGGAATTTCAGGGAAATGACTGAGAATTGGAAATTATGATCTGCAAATAAGAATTGTTCTGACTCCTAAAGATTTGGGAAACTCACCTAAATCTTTGAGATTGCTTATCTCTGAAAATTGGGATGGTGATACTTAGTCACTAGGTTGTTAGGAAAATTAATGCACATTATCAAAACTTTGAGATCCAAAGATGAGCATTGTTTTGTAGTGAGAACAGAAAATTGTTGCTTTCTGTAACCTCATGCTTAAATAAATGCATATTTTACATCAGGCACCCACGCTCATTCTGATATTAACATTATCAGATGTACTTTAATTAGCCCTTTAAGGAAATGTCTGTGGTGAGTTCAAATTGAAATTGATTATTAGTAATATTTTTATCATGAAGATACTTAAAGCAAAAACCATGATTCCCCTCCCCCCAACATACTGTAACTTTTTCTTTTATCATTTAAGATTCTTTGTATGCATGTAACTTGACTACTTCAAATGTACATTTTGGAAATGAGCATATTGAGCTACAGATATCCAAATACATAAGAGAAATATAATAGTCCTCTAAATCACTTCCATGGATTCTAGACAAAGACAGCGACTCATCTTTGTAAAAGGTCTTTAGAAATCACTTAGTTCTGCCCTTCATTTCACAAATGAAGCATCTGAATCCAGAGTAGTTAAGTAACCTGCCCCAAGGCCACAGAGTAAGTTAAAGGCAGAGTTGGAACAGAGCCCATATCTTCAAATTACTCCTGTAACTCCCAGTCCAGTGCTCTTTCCCCTCTACTACACAAAGCACACAAGCAGCTATGTCAGAGATATTGTATCTGATATAGAAAATAGAGACTGTAGTCAAAGTTGATCATGTTGAAGGCTGAAATAGTTCATAGAAGGAATGTGATTTTCTCTTTCATCAAATCCTGTTGCGGATCTTTTGACTATGTGAAGGATAAAATGTGTTTACATTTAGAAAGTATATCATTAGATTTTGACATGGTGAACCCTAGATTCAGGAGTTCAAATGGTTATACTACCCTATTAGTATAAAATATATCCCATGAGGACTTGCTGGACAGTGTGCTAATGTCATCTCTTCAGAACAATGATTTCCCTAGCCATATTCATTCAGGACTGCCTAGTGTGCTGTGTAAAAAACAGCTGAAGGACCACATCCTTGGAGGGTCAGATTCAAAGGCTGCTACCTAGTATAGAAATGTGTTTTTAAATAGACCCTGGATGATAATTATCAGGGACTTCCTGAGAGTACCACTAGCACAGAGGACAGATATAAGGAAGCAACCACCTGACTCTACTACTGACCCGGAAGTTGTTAGTGGATATAGAATGTAAATATGTGATACAAATAATTAGACCTCATTTTGTAAGTAATAATTTCTTTTATATTTTACCTTGTAGTCAGTGTTTATTTGCTTAATTATAGGTAGTAAGAGGTCATCTTCCCAATATTTCAATGCGGAAATAAACTGTATTTTAGACATAAATTTGTATTCAGATTATCATATGCCTGAACCACTTGAGGAAAATTATATTTGAATTTAAAAAAACTTAATTAGAAAAAGCATTCTTAGAAGTAATTTGAATGATTTCCATTAAATATCACTCCAATGATCACTTCCTTTATGTGTACACAGTTTTGGAATGCAAAAGTGGAAGTATACAGAAAACAAACCTAAGGACATGAATAAATTCACAAACTTTATTTCTAAAGTTTGTATAGTGATCCATTCCAGTTTATACTTTTCTTCTAATTTATCTTCTAAATAAATTTAGAAGATAATGGAAGAAATGTACATATTCACTTACAGCTATCCTGACCAGCTATAACTTTCAAGCAGAAAACAGGGAATTTGGTTTTCTGAATGGGGAGTAGGGAGCAATGGTTCAATATAAATCTAACTGAATTAAGGAGTATACTCAGCAATAATGAGAATATTTTGTTGGTTCAGTTAATAATCATCAGGATACATTTTATCTTCACTAAATATGATAACTTAGACCAGATTCTACTGAGTAGTCTTATGTATTTGTATAAATTTATTTTTTAACCAAACATAAATTGGTTTTTCACATTTAGGATTTATTCTTTTTATTAATAATGTATTGTCTGTTATAGAAAGAAATTATATTACCTCCATGCATTAGCAAAAACTAGATACAATAGAGAATATAAATATTCAAATAAATAGGTTCCCTATCTTAGGAGACTATAATAGAAAGGAGCAGTGATTTGTTTGTTTGTTTGTTTTAATTTAGAAAATTTGGGCATTTGTCCCAGTATTTCTCTTTCCTATAGATAATATGAGTGTTTGTTTTTACTAGTTAACAGGACCATCGGCTAAGTTGCTGTTTAAGCATGCTCTGAAAAATCAAATGACTTATGTTATCATTTGCTCTGTATGAAACCACTGGTATTTCTCTAAGGAGACTAAGTTGAAAACTTCTCAGCTGTTATCTGACAGTAGGTTTTAATTTTTATATTTAGGGAACACAGTCATGATTTCGAGTATTTTCTTTTAATTTCTAACTTTCTGTAACCTTCCTGCAAGTCCCACATATATGTTTTAAGGAGGTATTTTTGAGAAAGAAAACAAAAAACTCTCACAAAAGTTTTCTCTGTACTTGTACTTTTCACTTTCAAAGTGTAAAACACTTTTTGAAATTCCTTCTGTAATTCCTGGTAGTGGTAAGGTCTGTGGTTTGTTTGGGGAGATTTTGTTTTGTTTTTAGGAGAGAGTGTACTTTCTTATGAAAGAGACAAGGGAAAGTTTTACCTGTCTCTCTCCTGTTTTTTTTTTTTTTTTTTTCCCTTTCTTTCTTTTAAAGATTGGTGATAAGGAATTCTAACTACTTAATGAGATGGGAGAGGCCTCTCTCCATTGGAGTGGAGGAGCCCAGGTGGAAGTTGATGGATTGGACAGGTAAAGAGGAGAGTCCCGCCCCTTCATGCCTATAGTTGGGTATATATGAGGGAACCTAAAATTATGTACAGAGAGAGAAAGAGAGAGAGGGACTTGAGTTCTGTTATCTTCTTAGTAGATTCATATTGTGAAGGGTCTCAGAGGGGGTGGGGGGGTTGGCAAAATCCTGGAGCCAGAAGAGAGGACAGCGGCATTGATCAATCTTACAGCTAACATGTTGTACCTGGAAAACAATGCCCAGACTCAATTTAGTGAGGTAAGGATTTGAGATTTCAGCCCTCCATTTAGTGATGCTTTTTTATTTTTATTTTTTAAAGAAAAGCTTACATATTTGTGATTCTCGGTCACCCAACGTAATGTTTTTGAAAATTGTATGTAGGGATCTCTTTCTCTTGGTTAAGGTTTTCTGTGGTGACTGTAAGATTTTTTTTTTTTTTTTTCTTTAAGTAGGAGTGGAAACATTAGGAAAATGGGAGAAGAAAAAATTCTGGGTAACATTATGTGTTTGAAGAAACTCAATATTCAGTTTATAAAATCATTTTTTATAAGAACAGACTGAGAAAGCAGATCACATTCTGCTGGATACATTGAAATAATTTTTCTGTTGGGTATTCATGTACCAGTCAGACAAATTAGTTGACTGTGTCTAACTTAGTTGAGTTCTCATTTCTATCTCCAGACCTCATCTTAAAAGCAAATGAAGCTTTTTCAAAATAATCAGGTGAGATTTTTATTTTTAAAGCCATATTCGTTTTGAATTCTATCAATCCAGAGACCCACCTAAATTCTAAGAGGACTTCAGGAATGCCCCTATTGTCTGGTGATGTACTTAGATTTTTCACTGTGTATTAACAAAATTATTTTAGAGCAATGCATTAATATGTATTTATACATGCATACATGGACATGTGTACTCTAGCACAGAGGATTTTGTTTAAGAATTGATTTGTCTCTGATCTCTCCTCAACATGTTTGGCCCAAGGATTTAAACCCCTGGGCAAAGGGATAAGGAAAAAACTCCTGAAGAGACTGTAAGGCTTTGAGGAAGTTTCCTAAGGTTGAGGGAGGTCTGACAACAATATTAGTTTACATTCCTCAGAATAGGGCAGCTGTGTTGACACTAATCAGATTGGGGGGTGTGCACTGTGGCGAGAGCTAGTTCAGGGTTTTTGATGAGAACGCTTGCCGGAGAATGCTTGGAAAAATAGACTGAAGTACTCAAATTGAGCTCCTTAAAAATCAAAACAAAATGCATAGTGCTCTTTTGCAGACAGCTAAAGGAAGGACACACAAAGGGCAGCAGATCAGTGCCTGTGCTATCATAGTGACCCGACCACGCTATTGTCTAGACACCCGAACTGTGTAAATATAGCAGGGGAAATATTGAGTTATCACAGAAGGAAAAGGAAGTGCCTATTTTCCTTTAAAACACTGCAGCAGTTTTACTTGTCTTCGGTGGAGAAACTTGAGTTTCTTGTTTTGCTGTAATATTGAAAGTTAGATTAAAATGTTACCAAATATATATATTTTTAATTTTTATGGGAATATCACTTAATATTATCTTGTTTCTATGTGTCCAGTTTGAATTATTCAATGATCTATCTATCTTATCTGATTTTGTTCCTAAGCTATTTCACGCACCAGTATTTATTTGTAAGCAATAAGGGATTTATATGGGCTAAATATAAAGGAGATGAAACAAAAGTCGGTTAAGAGCTATCTCTAAGGAAAATATAAAGTTGACAGAAAGTGGAAAAGAATGATTATTTATTATAAAGAATAAACTGCATAAGTGGTGTGAATAGAAGATTATCAGTGAGAATTATTGCTTTCTATAAATGTGAAAGATTCCTCTTATATGTGAGAGCTGGCATCCTGATATGGCATCCTCGGGATGAAAGCACATACCTTTGCACAGATTGAGTTTTGCAAAACATTAGGCAAATGTGTGGTCAGGAACTCAAAAGGTAGCACTTACCTGTTTTCTATTGGAATGCTACAGTACACTTACAGTATATTTGTAAGGAAAAGATGGTCAACTTTCATCACCTTCCTGCATCTTTTTATATATTGTTGTTGTGATTTTCATAGCCTTCCACCATGTGTGTATGATGTTAAATTTCCATTGATCAAATTCCATTCTATTGTTTAAGAACAGCTTTATTTTCTGTGTAAGATTATGCTTTAATATGTAATCCTATGTAAAAAAAGCCATTCTGTGCCTAAGCATATGAAAAACTAGGGTTGACCACATGGCCCCAAGAATCCTGAAATTTAATTTAAAAGTTACATCATTGCTTTTGGTTTTACTTTAAGGTAACTGTTATTAGTGTCTGTCAGTACAAACAGTGGCCTGCTATTCACACGTGAGAATTGTTAAAACTGCAGCAGATTAAGAATTAGAGATATATATAATTCCCCATGACAATGGAAATAAGTTTAAAACTGTGACCCATTCTCTGACTTCAAACATTTTTAAAATTTAATTCACTAGTAACTTCTTTGGATTGGTAACTGATAAACAATATAAGAAGACTATTATTTCTCAATTTTCTTTCTTCCCCCTTGTTCCCAAGCAGAACTGGGTTTTGGAAGATGTTAATGAACAGGAAAGGGTCCTGGGTCTGGAAGGGAGGAGAACATGGGGCAGGATTCAACAGGCACAGGTTAAGGTTCTCCTCTTGGGTCACAGTGGAGAACTTTCAAGTACTCTCTGCTCCTGTGGTAGACTTAGAATGACACAATCTCTGGAACTGGTCTCAGACTTGGAGGGAGAAGCTCAAGAGAAAGAACCTCGTCACAAATTAAGTTTTAGTACAACTTTCTTGCCAGAAATCAGGCCCTGTGTGTGTGTGCGTGTCTGTGTGTATGTGTATGTGTGTGCGTGTGCACACATGTGTGTAGTGTGTGTGAGAAAGAGAGAGGGAGAGAGGGAGAGAGAGAGAAAGAGAGAGAGAAACTCTCTTCCTCTTTAGAAGGACAGGTATATTCTTATCTGGGGAAATGCTATTTTGGTAATTGGGTTACAACATTCTAGAACTAAAAGTTAATGATTTCTCTTTCTGTAGTTGAGAGAGTGAACCATGTACAAATGAGCCCCATGTTTACTTAATCTTTCTCTTTAATACCAAGGGAAAACAGAATACACTCTTAAAAAGGCTATTGTAATTTAAAGTATATGCTCAAAAAAAGTTTCCATAAAGAACTTTGATGTACAAATCAAGCTGAAAACAAGAAAAAATATTGCTGAGGCAGCAGTGTAAACTCTGAGGTCTGAGGTCGTTGTCATTTAATTGATCTTTGGGTTTGTATGGTCAAGGGAACTAATTTCTCTGATTTCAATACTTTTTGCTACAAATGGACTCATTTTTTTTTAACATGGGAGGGATTTTACACTTAATAGTTAACAAGTGTATATCTTAAACTTGCTCATGTTGTGCTTTCGAGATGTTTAGTGCCATAAGTGGAAACATTCACAAGAGGTGAAGAGCAGAAACTGTATTTTATTCAGGTGTCAGCCAGGCTGTCTGTGTTCCTCTCCATGCTGTGATCTTGGATTGCACTACTTGTCTACGATTGGTTGCCCTCAAGCCCAGAGGGGACTAGGAGAAAGAGATCTTAGATCACAGATCACAGATTATGCCTTCCTTTACTCCTATTGGAAAAATGGCTTGATAATAAATCACTTATCCTTTAACTAGATAAAGAAAAACCATGTTTGTTTTGTTTTTTTTTGTTTTGTGTTTTAAAAGTGCAGTGATCCTCAACAGGGGTGTGGAGTGAATAGTAGGAAGTATGAATGGATATATCTGGGTTAGCTATAGCCACCAAGAAAAATATTAGCGCTCATTCATCATAAGATATACATTTTATGAATGCACATTGCTAACATTTTTTTAGATGTGGGCATAGAATTTAGAGTCTCTAGTCTTCCTATTAAGGAAGTTTGTATCTGATGTCATAATATTATATGTTAATCAAGGAAGGTTATGGATCAAACGTTGACAAATATGTTACAATAAATATACCCCAGCGGCCTATTATGTGCTTTGGGTGGGACCCACACTGGTAGGATAGACAGGATAGATAAAAATCCACCTTTCATCATAACATCTTGAAATTAATTTCCCTCTCTTGAATATTATTTTCACTTAAGTATTTTATGTTGATAAATATGGAAGGGTGAACACAGATACTAAAAAAACACCTCTGTGAATGTGAATGTGGTTATTTGCATAAAGTCTTATAATTTTAGGAGAGAAAATTTGCCTAAGCCTAGTGGGCTCAGGATTTTCTTTCAAATGCATGTTCAAGAAAAGGTGAGATGATGGATGTAACACTATTGTCCTATGTCCGGGGGGTCTGTGAAGGGTACCAATAGGCTGGCAGATTTGGTATCCAGAAAGAATAGATTAAATTGTCAAATGAAACAATGAATTCATAGCTTAAGCTACAAGTCTTCCTTCTAAACTTCTCTTAATACAATTTGGAGGCACAAGAAGATAGTAAGGTGTGGTTTATTAATGTACTACCTCTCTTACCATTTTTTTTTTCATGTGTACTCTTAGTGAAGTTGAACTATGTCAATTTTCTTGATTAGTAGTACTGAAGAGGAGATGCTTAGGTTGAAAGAAGGACCAACATACTGTTGAATACTTGAAATAACATTATTTCAAGAATAAATGTTAACTGAACATCTATTTTATGGGGATGGTATATAATGTGTAGAAATGAGTAAAATACAATTCTTACACCAGCAGTTTGCAGTTGATGGTGGGAGGTGGGTGAATATACATGCTTATAATACAGGATTTGTATCATGAAGTCAAGTGAAGTGACAGTAAAATAAAGGGTCAAGGAGAGAGCACGTGGATCTAGAAAGTCTAATACATGCTGCAACCAGCAGAACTTTTAAAGTCTTAAAACAAGGAGGAATTCAGTGAATAAACTACCATTAATTAGCAATTGGGATAGCTGCTGGTCTACTTAGAAATGTTAAATAGTTCAGATGAAATTGGAAGTATAAAAAAATTAGAAAGTAAAGTTAGAAATGTAAGTGAGAATGATTCATGAAGGGTCATAACACTGAACAGAAAGTGTTGTTTAATATAGTGGCAATTATGAAGCATGGAAGAACTTGGAACAGAAGATAGTATAATTGGAGTCATGCTGGAGTGCACTTGGGGAGGATAAATGGTTTTGCTTAAGACTGCCTAGAAGTTTAAAAATGTGTTTTTCTGCATTGTACATTGGCTACCTGTTTTGCAAGAATCTCCTTTACTTCTCTGGGATCTTTGGAAGGGCAGAAATGTGCTGTTTCTCAGATCTCATATGGCTTCTGTATTCTCTGCTTGTATTTCTCTTTAGTAACTGTCATCCCTGCTATAAAAAAGTTGATCTTACTTTGTCCTTATTTATGCCTGCTGTGTTAATGAAATTATTAATATCATCTCCCTTCACTTTTAAAAGTGTTCCAGTTAAAAGTTAAAGTATACAGTCATGCTGTAAAGATCCCACTCTTTATTTTTTTTTTCTTTCCTTTAACACCCTACCCCAAAGTGAAAAAGTGGCATAAATTTGGCTATAAACCAGAGTGATTTTGATATCCCAACCACAAATCACTTAGATTATTTTTCCCACATCCATGAGAGCATTTTTTAACATTTACTGAAAGCTGTGGCATCATAGGTACAGTGTTAGGAAAGCAGAAATGTGAACAATGAATTCTCAGAGGCCACAACTGCACAGTCTCAGGGTATACATGAGGTGCTGTTGGATGACTCCAATATAAAAAATATGGGTAGAGAGATCAAAGTTTCTCAAAAATAGCAGAATGGCTTGAACTGTCCATGATGAAGGTAGTACTTCTATAGTTTGAGATTCAAATTTAGCAAAGGAAGGAAAAATGTAACTTCAATTTAGGTAGAACACCGAAAATTAATAGAAATTCAAGAAATAAACTTCATAAGACCAGAGGAAAGCACAGGATATATTTATTGGTTGTAGAGAGAATATGTTGATTTGAACATTGATCTGTATTTAATATACATGTTCAAAAGTAAAGCTGGGTAGTGTTCAAAATTCAAGGTTCAAAGCTTCCATTACATGCTCTAGGGAAATTAAGTGGCATGTAGACAGAAGAAGTAGCCCAAAATGATTGCTTGGGCTGGATGAAGTAGAGAGTTTCCTCTTCCCATTTCTTAGGCTTCAGGGGAGACAGATATAGTGTTTTAAACTTATAGGGACTCCTATAATTACATTTTTAATTAAGAAATTTAGGGGAAAATCCAGATTGAGTCTCTAATTAGAATGAACTTTATTTATTAAATAGTCATCTTAGAATCAGAACAAGGAAAGCTTTTTCTCTGTTCACTGGTCTGAATGTAAATAGTAATTCTGTAGTTGAATGTTAGAGAATATAGCAAATATGATTCTTGTCCAAGATGAAAATCCCATTTGAGAAATAATAAAGCAGACAGGAATGCAAATATTTTGTTTAGAAACAAGTAGTTCCCCAAATTTAACAAAACAAGGGCAACAGAAAATGAAGAACTAGGTATTTCTAATAAATCAATGTTTTCTTATTATCGTCAGGTTTTCTTTTCTGCAAGGATAGACTTTTGAGTTTAAGATTTGAACACAAGTATTGAGGGAAGACACGGTTACCTACTTATATCCTATCCTTCCACAACTTCTTCATCACTTGCATCTCAGCCAGTAGAAAAATGTAGGCAATTAAAAAGATAATAGTGGGGTAAGTGAGGGTAGGTTCATGAGGGAGGAAGCTTTGTGATTTGATTTAAAGGCAAATGAGTGAGGAGGAGGGAGAACTTGGTTCCATGATAAATCAGGGGGATAACTAAGCTGTATCTCCTTCCTTTTTCTTCTTTACCATACTAATCCTCCACTTGCATAAAGTGGATTTTGAAGCTAGCCAATGTTAGCATGTGATTGTCCTGCTTTTAACTCTTTGTAGACATTAGGGGAAGCAGTGAACTTTCACTAACTACTGTATGACTGCACAATCTCCTTTGAAAAGGGAATGAAGTGTTTGTATTTTCAGAAACAGTACTTTATATTTTGTCACTTTTGCTTTTCTCATCTGCTCAGGTAATAAAGCACATCTATATTATTCACAAAATATTCCTATCTTCTGCAAAAAATTAAGTCTCACAAAATTCTTGTTTCTACATTTATTTCTCATTTGATGACTCTGTCTTATTTTCCTTTCCAAAGACAAAGTAAAATTGGACTATCATGCAGATTCCAGCTGAGATGGCTTCACCAGATAATATTCAACCTATCAATTTAAAATTCAGTAACTGGTGTTAACATAAAGTACATGTTGGTTTTAGGTGAGGGAATAACTGGCAAGAATAAAACATTTTTGGAATGTTAGTAGATGAGTGTAGAGTGTAAACTGATAGCTCAGGCAAAACTTGTGATTTGAATTGCATCTTGTCTGTCTTTCTTGAGTGAAGAAAAAAAAAAAGAAAAAGGTTTCCTTATAAAAACTGAAAGAGGGAATTTTGAGTCAAGCTGTGGTGTGTTGCCAGAGGCGGAAATTTATGAAACATACTCGTCAGCTCTTCTGGAAACACTACAAAAGAAATAGTTCTACTTTCCTATTGGTGCTAAAGCCACTAATAGGTGCAGTTTAGTATAATACCCCTATGAGAATTACCACCCCCAAAGTGAGCTTGCCTTGGAAAGCACTCTGTATGGGCATTTTCTTTTTCCTTTTAAGCTTGCTCAAAACACCCAAAGGGGCCATTTCCAATCCAGGCAGTGATCTTTCTCAAGTTTATTCTTTCTCAGATCACAGAGACAATGAGAAATATGCCCTGTTTACTCAAATCAGCCTGGATTAGTGTCACTCTATTGATGGAATCAGAATTAAAAGGAAAACCATTACCCTCTCAAAGGGCAACATCAGATGTTTTGGGAATGGCTTGATTACTTTTAAATAGACCATGTGAGACTGTCACCAGACCAAGGTGGAGGTGTCCACAAGGTATACACAGAAAGAAAGGTTACTTTGGGTGAAATAGAAAGCCCACAGTCAGCCTCAGACCTGGACATCGTTTTAGTAGACATTCATAATAGACTTGAAAGGCTAAAAGTCAGAATAGTAGACTTCAAAGAAGATACTTTCCCTGTCTGCTTTTTACACTCCACCACCACTTCCCAAATATTTATCTCCAGTGAAATATTTGCCAGTCTTTAAGACTCCACTGGAGGTTACTTCATCCTTAAAATTCTCTCAAATACCCCATTCAGAATAACTCCTCCTTCCTCTGAACCTGTTTATATTCTCTGTCTTCCTCAGTGTCCTTCCCCTTCCCCTTGTCTAGACTGAAGACCCTGGAGGGAAGAGGATGTGTGGGATTTATTGCCATGTCCGCTCCAGGACCACTAATAATGTCCCTGCAGGCGTGGTATTGCTGGTATTGCTTGAAAGGGCATCTTCAGATTAAAAATATGTCATATTGGACATACTCAGAAATGTCAGTAACTCACCCGTGCAAAAAGCATAGCAAACGTACACATTGTTCAAGCCTTGTCATTACCCGTAAGCTCTAAATCATACGATTTTCCTTGACATCTGGCAAGTTTTTCCTTTTTTAAAAGAGTCCAGGTATTTATTTCTGTTTCAAGTAACAAGCAAGCTTTTAAAAGACAGGGCATATTCTTGATTAAGAAATAACTTGTATTCTAGCAGAGGTAAGTAGGGTAAAGTGTGTGCTGCTTTCTTTTAACTGATAACCCACAAGGGTAGAGACTGTGTTTGATTTTATCAAAAACTGAACAGATTGGATTTTTATTTTGCTTTGCAGTCACTTTTTAAAAGTGTTTACTTACTTCCACACTGTTCCTTTCATTCATTTTTGTCCCCTCTATGTCTCTTGAACATCTCCAGATACGTGGGTGGTTTGCTCTGGGTGAATAAGCTTGATGATTTGTAAACACTTTCTCATTTTATTTTCTATGTCTGCAGAATCTCTAAGTCATTTTTCTCTTAAACATGGTGTCCCTTTTTTTTTCCCTGTTCATGTAAGACACTAATGAGCTGTTGCAATTATTAAACTGATTGATTGATTGTTACTTTTATAGTGAGGTAAATAGAATGAAATGAATAGATGAGTGTCTTTTCAAAGGAAGGCATGTCTTCTGTATCGCTGGAACCTTCAGTTTTATTTTGCAGTTAAAAGTGACAGCTTAAAGGAACACTCCAATGTTGTGTAAGTCACTGTGTCTAATTACAAAGCATAGTAAATCACTAAAAACTTTAATTATCTCAAATATAATGAAAAAAAATGTTGCAATCAGCAAAGAACTTGACAAGCAAAAGCAAATTAGAACTCCTGAAACAGTGTTCCTCATTGAATATGTATAGAGCAGTAAGAATGAATAGTGTACTTCTTATTTCACATTTTAGTTTGCCATTTGCAATTGGAAGCTAATGTTTCAACCTCTGAGTGTGTATTATAAAGTGTGAGAAGTGAAGTCATGAATTTATACCATTCACCAAGAAATGGTTTCTAAGTCTGATAAGCTACAATCGCAGTTCCTCAAAACATACCTTCTTAAGCCCTTAATTATGGCACTATTCTAAAACTGAATTCTGGCTAACTGGGCAGAAAATCATGGAAATTAGAGAGGGAAGGACCAATTTTGTGGCCTATCTACAAAAAATTAATGTCTTACTCTAAGCTCGTTTCTTGGGTGGTTTATTTCCTAAGTGACTTGAACTTGACCACAAGCACCATCCATAGGAAATTAATGATTATATAACCTCAAAAATTCGGATTCTTATTGCTGACCTACATGCATTATGCATCAGAAACAAAGTCTAGAACATCAGTTAAAAAAAAGTTGTCTTGGCACAAAAATCTATATGTGTTTGTTTTAAGGAAGTAAAAGCTCATTAATAAACTTCCCAGCAAGGTGTGAGTTACCCAGTATTACTCATTGCCTTGTGAGTGACAGGACTGGATATTCTGCTACTAGTTCCCATAAAAGCTGAAGCTACAGGCACAATTCCCACCTACCAAAACAAAGCAAAACACAAAGTAGAGGTCATTCAATTATTTGGAGATATACTTTAACATTTATCTGGCAACAGTATGTGAAGAGGAGTTCAATTTAAGTACAGACCTACTTCAGCATAAAAATCTATACTTAGTTGTATTGGGATGAAGAGATACTTTCTAACAGTGATTCATATATTGAGATGGTTTGCTTTTATTATTTCAATAAATATTTCTTGAGTGTCTACTATGTCTCAGACACTATTCCAGATACAAGGCTCAACACTAAAATATGCCAGATATAATCTCTCATTAACTTATAGCAAAGAAGACCAACATTAAAAAGCATTAGGCAGATAATTTAAGTATAATTACATAATGCAAAAGTAAAAGCAAAATTTCTGTCTAAATGTGAAATAAGAGAGAATACTTCTCCAGGAAAAGACCTTTTTTGGGATATGTCACCAAAGCATAAAAGTTGTAGGATGAGTTGGGAAACCACCTGCATATGCAAAAGGCTGAGGTATGAAAGAGTGTACCTTTGCCTTCGAAAAACCAAAGGAATGTCTGTTTGGTCATTCTTTGGTGAATGAAGGGGAGAGTTTCAAATAGTGAAAGATAGGTCTTTTTAAAGATTTGGGGTCTTTGTTCTCAGAGAAGAGGAACCATGTCCATGTGCTTAACCTGGAGACAGGCATGATCAGATGAGCGGTGAGTTTTAGGTGCATGGATCTAGGTCTCTAACTCTATGCATTTACACACATGCTAAAAATAGCTAAAGTTGTATAGTCTCTCTTTAATGGGGTATAGCATTTTCTTTAGACAGAAAAGTATATACATTGAGTGTAAGTTTTATGTACATTCCAGGCAGAAATTAGAATGACTAATTTATATGCAATCTGAAAAGCCAGATTTACTGGTTCCACGTTTGGGCTCTGTCACTTTACTATCTTGAGTAAGTTCCTTAATCTTATGGAACTTCAGAAGTTTCCACATCTAGAAAATAAGTATGAAACATGGGATAATAATGCCAATTAGTTATTGAAGATTAAATGTGTAAATATATGTAAAATTTCTTCAGTGAGGCACATAGTAAGGACTTAGAAAGAATATTCATAGTAACAGTGATAGTAGTAGCAGTAACAGTGGTAACTACTAGTTAAACTCTTTTTCATAGAGACAACTGAATATATATGCTAAATATGTTTCATTTTTTTTCTCGGTGGTCACTTATTGAAATCAATCTCTTCAGTTTTATGTCATGGTGAACAATGTATATCCTGTAAAAGATGTTAATCACATATAATCACCCTATTATTTAAGTCATAATTTGATAAGTCTAGACAAATGCATTATTATAATTTATTATAATTTATTATTGTAATATTATATTTAATAGTTATTATAAAGTTATTTTAAAATATTTCTACTTACCTTTAAAATCAATGAAGTTTTTAAAATCACCATGGTATGTTTTCCATATAAATGGCCTAATCTTGATTACAGATTTTCAATACTATGCAGTTTGTTCCATTCACAGGATCGAGTCTGCTAAATAAAACTATTTAAACAGTGTTTATTCTAGATTGAAAATGTTATTTAACATATTTTTGTTCCAAGTTTAATAAATACTGTTTGGTTCACTTTGAAGAAGTTGAAACTGTTTTCCCCTAATAGCTGGATCAAGAATTATTGAATATTAAAATTATACTTTTCTACTTTTTGCTAAGTACAGTCACTGTCTCCCTGACATTTATATGGTGATTTCAGTTTCTCTCAGGATTTAGATGCTTAAGATTTTTATTTTTTCACGTATCATGATGACAAGACGAAGTACATAATGAAAGCATAGAATTCAAAGTTTATTCCCTCTTCATTGAACCCACCACAATGCATTTTAACTATATTTGGATTGAGTTTTAACTTTAAAGTTCATTTCCTGGCTCTTCAAATGCTATCTCTAATGTTTGTTGACATTGTTGTCCACCTGATCAGCCAACTTTGTATTTATTTGTGTCAAAGGCAGTTGTCTGGCTTGGTTAGGGTTTTTAGGGAACAATCGCCTAAGAAATGGAATGCTGGTCCTTTAACAATTCTTGACATTTTCCATCAGCGCACAAACAGTCTAGCTAATTGTCTGCCTACTGCCTTTCTAGATTCCTGTGTGTTGAAATGTTTTATTTTCCCTTTTTATTCATTACATGATATAAGCATATTTTACCATCCAACATTCATTTTTTAGGGTCATTTGGCAGATACAAAAAGTCTTTACACCTAACATAATCTCTTTTTAAGAAAAATGTGATGCTAAATAAATTCTTGAGCTGGAAAGATGGTGCTCTAACTTGACAATATACTACAAATACCTTCTTGACCTCAAATGGAGCACTTTAAGTCATTTGTGTTTAATTCTAGCATAAAAAAAATTCATTCTTTGAGGTGAGGCAGGTGGTAGAAAACTAAAAAATGACAAGTATTTCTCCCTAAGGCAGTGCTTGTTGAAAAGTCGCTGTCCTGCCGATATTTGGGGATGAAAATGTAGCGCTGACTGCTAGAACATAATCAAATGAATGCGTTGTGAAGCCAGGGTCATGAAGAAAACGGTTTTCTTTTCCCAGGAGGGCCTTTAGAAAGTTCACAAAAGCTCCTCCATGAAGGCTGAGGTGAAAGGTTAGATCAGCTAAAGAAAGTATAGATGCTGCCTGAAACATTTTAGATTACTCAGCTTGGCCTGGCAAATCAGTATTAAAAAAAGAAATGTAGGTATGCTAATTTGTGAAAATATTCTCATTGCATTTTTAAAAGTTTGAGAATGAATGTGGTTATACCTACCAGAATGTTAGTATCGGTGCTATCTTTATGTTTGATCAGCAGAACCTCCTTAGAGGAAATTAAGATCCAAGGTGCCAGGAGTATACACCCCACTGTGGTAGTGTTGGAACTTAGACCCCACATCACCATGTCTAAGCTCAGAGTTCTTTATGCCGGTGGGATCCATTCATGAAGTACAGAGTGCTGAAGAATGTTCTGTTCCCTAGTACCACCTAATAGTCATCTCTATATAATCACCTATAATCTAAAGGATTATGAATTAGAAAGTATTCCAAGTAAAATTTGAGCAACTTATTGTTTTCTGGACCAAGAGACTGTCTGACTTAAAGTAAATAAATTATGATTATATATTCCAATAGTAACCTCTGCTTTCCCTGATTTGGCTCTCATTCTCATTTTCTATTTATTACTCTATGTTGTTGACTTTGATAGCCATGTCATCATAATTTAGCTATCATAGAAGAGTAATATTTGGAAAGAGAACTTAACAATTTTCTCTTAAACAGGTAACATGGAGAAGAGAGATTTATTGAAACATAAATTATATCTATGTTGTTGTTCTCATTGTACTGGTCAGATGGCTTGATTGGGATACTTTTTCTGATGTTAAATTCTTTTATAGGAAAGTAGTTGGATTGTCAACTTTAAGTTTGCAAGAGCCCAGATATTCATTTTTTTTTACAGTCCTATATAACAATGTTATTTCTGAGGTGTGAGAAAAAAAAAAATCAGGTCCAAAATACTTTAGAATTTAAGATCATTAAATAATGTAATTTAGGAAAGAAATAAAAATGAAACTACAGAGGTTCATGGGTAGTTAAAGTAGTAATCAGGAAAAGTCTAGTCTTCTATTCTTTTCTAATTGAAAGTATCTGAATTAAAATTTAGTGAAGAAGTAAATCAAGATGTGTAGATAGCTAGAATGCAAAAGGACTTGGGCAAGGAGAAAAACAGGCAAAAAAACCCCAAAGAAATGCTCTTCCTCTATCTGGGAGTAGTAGTTATTCTTTCCCAATGGTGAAAGCAAGCAATTTGAGATTTGGCTCCTGTAATTCCTGCATTTATGACCCAGCTCCACATTTCAGCACACCTCATGGGGTTCTGTGATTACCTAGGGTGTGCTGGGTCACTGTAACCCCGTTATGTCTCATCCTTCCGGAGGTCAGTTCAGCTAGTCTATGATGACCCTGAATGTATTTCAGCTACAGAAGTTGGTAATTTTCCAGGGTCCAGGTGGTGAGTTACTTCAAAGTTATTTTATAAGAAATGAAGCATCTGTTTGAATTCAGAGGAAATAGTTTTACTTTTTGAGCCTATGGTAGATATTGTGTTCATTTTTGCTTTATACATTTTGTGGAAAGATTGTCTCTTTTTTCAGACATGATAAAATAGCTGTAGAACAGTTTTCATTCATTCATTCAATTAGTACCTATAGAGTATAATATGATATTCTGAAATCCAGATTCTTTGTGGTTAGAACAATCTGCTTTATATTTCATTTGAATAATAAATGAAATATTTCTTTTGTTACATAAGAAACACAGAGACATATGAAATCCCATAGAGTTCTTCTAAATGTAGTTTTTGTGGCTGGTATGATAGGATGATGTCTGAACTCTTGTACATGACCCTGAAAATAGGCACTGGATTAGCATCCCAGTTCACTACAAGTTTCTCCCTCTCTTTTTGTGGAATAATTGACAGTGCAAAAGAAGCAGAGGTACTGGCAGAGGTACTGTTCTTTTCATCCCACCAGCTCCACTTTGTTAGAAAATATGGGGTAAATATTCACATTGATGTGATACAGAGCTAGCTTCGTGGACATGCAAGCTGTGAAGAGACCATAGTCCCTGTTCTTTGTCTAATGCTCTGCTGTCACCATTTTGAAACCCTTAATAATTTATGAACAAGAGGCCCTGGTGTTTTCATTTTATAATAGGCTCTGCAAGTTATTCTGCTGGCCCTGCCTATGGAAAACTTGTTCTTGGCAACACTGGTCTCCCTTGGCCTTCAATTGTAATATGACAACATGTCCACGCTCTCTTCAAATCAAAGAAATAAGCAAATAAGAAACTCTTGGTTGTTGTTGACTAAATGTTTTTAAAATTAACTTCTCAAGTGCTAGTTATTATGATAGGTAGATGGCATTATTTTTAATACAGCTATAAAATTATCCTAGTAGATTTCTAATCACATGATTCTCTTGTGGGTTTGTTGTCATCTATAGTTTAGACTAATTAAGTTAACATTTGTAATAATGGTTTTATTAATTTTTTAAAACAAGTATACTGCTTAGTTTATACTTTCTATAAAGTAAAATTTGGGAAAAAATTGCCTTGAAATGTGTTTTCCTACCTCTATTTTGAATAATAAGCAGATTTTTGCACAAACCTGAGCGATCCAGCTTTATGTTTTAAATTGAGGCATAACTAGAAGCAAATTCTGTTGTCATCGTTAAGTAAAATATTTCACCTGAAACTTGATGGAATTTAAAAAAATGGCATTTTAAAGCAATACACATCAACGCCTACAAGCCTATTAATCATTTTTGAAATATACTTTCTGCTTCTTTTGGTTCCACCCAATATGTTATTTCTTACAACTGTGCCAGGACCTTTGTGCCTCCTAAGTAAATGGAGTTTCCATTTCTATTTAAGTTCTTCTAGAAGTGCTAAGTATTTGCTCACTAGCTTTTAAAGTGGGGTTCCAAAACTTTTTTCTTTACATATATTGAAAAAAAAAATTCAAAGGGTCATGTTGCTTTGTTCTCATTCAAGCCCACAATTAACTGAAGTTCCATTCTGTATATCTAGATGGAAGAGGAAAGGGGTGGTCCAACAGGCATTTTACTGCCAGTGAGAAAGTGCTCAGCAAGTTTTTTTGTTCCTTTTGTCAGGGATGGCTGCCTCCCTAATTGTACTGCTGTGGGGAAGCACGTGCCTTTGGGAGCATTATCTGATTCCTACAGGACATTCAGGAGTGCTTAGTATACTGACCCTTAACTTGAACACAAATAATATCTTTTCAATCCCCTTTTTAGGTTGTTGCCACAGGCTTGGATCCTATGAGCTTTATTTCAGCCATGGGTGTGGATGCATTTGCAGTGAACTTGGCTTTTTTTTTTTTTTTTTTTTTATCTCCTCTAGTTGTCTCACCTGTAGTATTGCTGCACCTGTCAAAAGGGAATGCTGAAGATGGAGGATAGGAAAGGAATAAGAGCTGTGGCAGTTAGAGGGGAGAGAGGCGAGACAAACAGCTGCTCTTGTCAGCATGAGGATAAGTGTAAAGAGATTAATAGTTATTTGGAGAGCAAATGGGGACACGGCATTCAGCAGTGGAATGTGAAAATATAAATGTATTGGAATGAGCATGCGACCGTTAACATTTAGACAGATGCTCTCTGGACTGAATGGAATGACAAAGGCCATTTCTCCACCCCATGTGAGATACTTAAAGTATAATAAAGTGATTTCATAATCACGTATAGTTAAAAATTTTTCAAGCTTCTATTTCTTCATGGATTTGTCCTGCATAGTTTTTCTTGGTCTGGGGCTCTCAGAGGAAGGATCCTCATCTCCTTTGTAAAATAAAACCAGTAGGATTGCTTTCCTCTCCTTGGTATTAACTTATTTTTCCTTGAATAACCTGAAATTTCTATGTGTCAAAGAGTTCTACAAGGGGAAAATCATTTCATAGATTGTTGACTCCCTCTTGAAATGTGTCCAGTTTGATTCAAATTTAGGAATGACTGGTTATCTCATCAGGCTGACATGTGCTGATAGCCTAGACAGAGCCCCAGACTTAGGAATCCAAAGATTTGGTTTCAAATCCCACTCTGCTTATTAACCAGTGCTTGAGGAAATCATTCTCCCTCTCTTATAGTAATGCAATAAAGTTATTTTTCATGTTAAGTGGTAATAAATTAACATGGTTTTCATGAATGTTTTATTGAGTATCTACTGTGTACTGGTTCTAGTAGTAGAAATAAAAGCGTCTGTCAAGAGGAGTTACATGCAATAATGTACTTCTGAATTATAGTAAATATGAAATTTTAATCATAGCTAGATGGTATTTTTCTTAGACATTTTCTACTTTAGAAAAGAATAAACTATGACAAAGAAAAAGAAAATGTATTAAAAATGTAATCTGTATTCAGTTGATATACTATATTTTGCCTTTTAAATTTAGTTGGTGCTCCCTAAGTTGCTACCATGGCCCATAACATTTTTATGAAACTAGTCTTTGTGGAACGCTTGGTATCCTGAGACAAAAGTTAGAATTAATAAGATGAAAAGGAGATTTGGAGGTCATCTGATATTGCCCCAAATGCAGCAATTTGATCTTTAAACACTCTAGAACATACATCTCCAGTGGTCTCTCATCCTGAATACCATGGTAGAAGATAACAAATTCATTTATTTTAAAGGAAATCCTCAGCAGCTACTTAGTACTGGACACTTCTGCCGGCTTTGTAAATAAGCTCATTTTCTACTTTCAAATGGCCTTAAGGAAGCCACAATTGCCAATGGATATAAAGAAGAGAGCTATGTGATTTTTAAAGCTGAATTACAGAACTCACACACTAAAGAATTCTCTTGGTGTCTCCGTGTATCAAAGATTGATCATTTTACCTCCCAGGCGAAGCGTCATGGACCCAAAGTGAACCTCTACAAAATGTATGCACCATGTGATGTTTAATTTGGAGCAATGATCTCTGTAGCTTAAATAGTTAACGTTGCACCTTCTGTATGTCCTGCAGCCACAGTACACAAACCTGGGGCTCCTGAACAGCATGGACCAGCAGATTCAGAACGGCTCCTCATCTACCAGTCCCTACAACACAGACCACGCGCAAAACAGCGTCACTGCGCCATCTCCCTACGCGCAGCCCAGCTCCACCTTCGACGCCCTCTCGCCGTCGCCCGCCATCCCCTCCAACACCGACTACCCAGGCCCGCACAGTTTCGATGTGTCCTTCCAGCAGTCCAGCACCGCCAAGTCGGCCACCTGGACGGTAAGAGTATTGGGCACACATGTGACGTTAAACCTGACCTCCAAGTCCGAAGGTCGTCTCTATCATCCTTTTCCTGTCTTTTACGCAAATTTTGTTTTTGAATATTTAACCTTGAACAGGAGTAAGAAAAAGCCATTTGGTGGGAAAGGGCCTGATCCAGGAAGCAAATTATTCCTTCTGGCTGAGTTGGCCTTCTGCTGGCAGTTTCCGCTTACGTGTTGTGACTAGCATCACACCTTTAGGTGGTACTTTGTGTGGAAGTTTTTGGGAAAATGTAAAGTATTGAGCCAGTGAG
Source organism: Galemys pyrenaicus (assembly GCA_019455555.1). Taxonomy (NCBI): domain Eukaryota; kingdom Metazoa; phylum Chordata; class Mammalia; order Eulipotyphla; family Talpidae; genus Galemys; species Galemys pyrenaicus. Next base: position 2,256,202 of record JAGFMF010011696.1, read on the forward strand.
CAGAATCATAATCATATAGCATGTATGTTTGCAGTCCCGAGAAGGTAGGATAGTTACCAGTCTCATTTTAAAGAAGTAAATGTCACATTAAGGTGTAATATTTTGACATGAATAAAAATCACAGACTTGTAGTAATAATAAATTATGAAATTAAAATCTTATTATTAAGGAAAATTTGTTTAGACATATTGGATCTATAAGTCTTAATATATTGATACATACATAGTTATTATATTTAGAACCATTATATTTCCCAAAAGTAGTCCTCAAAAGTGACATAATCAGAGGTCTGAATTAATCTAAAATGATTGATTAAAAATGTTAAGCAATCTTTCTACGCATAAGTTTTCAAAGAAAACATAAAAATATTTTGAAAAATTAAAAAGCCCAAGAATGTTTATTCTGTTTTAACGTTTATTTTGTAATGCAATATAACATGAATAAAACTTAAATATAAGGGAGGAGACCTACAAGACTGGTTTTAGCTGGTTGATCAAAGAACATCTAAGAACAATATGGCATGAGTATTTGTCAAACAATTTGATGTTTGCACGGACTATAGACATGTTTCTAAATAACATCATCTTGTTGAAAAGTAGCTTTAGAATTGTTTTAATAAATATTTCCCTCTTTGGCAAATATATGTTTTTATAAAGCATTTCTGGTTTGTGTTTTTACATTATAGTTTTTAATCCACTATAGGCCTTAATCCAGTTGTACAGAGTTTATAGTTTATCTGATTTCATAACACTATTACATTCCAAAATAATTTCATATGCATCCTCTCATTTAACCTCACTTCTTTGTCAACTAGGGAGAACAAGTTTTATAACTAGTAAAATGAGGAGACCTGAAAACTGTGAAGGTTAAGTGACATCTCTATTTTCTTTTCCTAACATTTTGTATCAGTATGTTCCAACGTGTGTGAAATTGTGCTTTTATATTAGAGAAGAGGTCTATCATGGCACATAGTCTAATCATAAAGTTTAAGTATTAACTTTAATCTTGCTGACCCTTCCTTGTGTATTTCTCAATCGTTTCATCTTTAGTCTCTTATAAATCCAGGAGATGGACACTATGGTGAGTAAATTTAGATTCTCTGTACCTTAAATAAATATTGGTTGACTGAACTAAGTAACATTTTGCTGAAAAGCCAACAAGAATAACCATTTGGTAAATGAAGCTCTGTGGTATCTTAGAATAGGAGTCACCAATTGGACCTTTACAATCCCATGTCTTCAAGACTGGTATTTCTATAATGGCATCTGAAAAGATGGTGGGTACGCTAGGGCACCAAATGAATAATAATTTCCCTCCTAAAATAGTTTAAAATCATTGATATCAAGGTTAATTAAAATACAATATAAAATCCTCTCTTCCTTCACCTGTAAAAACTGATGAGAATAAAATTGAATATGTGAAAATTACTCTTTGCTTAGGACGACATGATATGAATAATCAACATAGAAATTTTAGAAGGACTTAATTTATAATCAAATATCTTCCCTGCTATTGATGAGTGATTGTGGTTTTGTGCTTAGATTATTTTGCTTTCCTTAGCTTAGTATTCAGTTATCTACATTTTACCCTATAGATTTTATATAATAAATTATTTGAATTAGATGTTTATACTATTCTACTAGTGCTTCACATTCTGTTTGCATCTTTATTGAAGTTCTTTCTTGTTCACAATCAAATTTATTTCTTCTAAATCTAGGACACTTGAACCCTTATCTGAGTTGCTGCTGAGATCACCTAAAAAGATTTAAGTTCTTAGCCAAGGACAACATTATTGCCGTATATGACAGCTTTTAACTCTTTGGGCCAAATTACATATTGTCACAGTTACAGAGACCTCATTACTTAAAAAAAAAAAAAATTCTCATACCTTTATCAGAGTTGAGCCATGCAACTCAGACTGTTATCCTTAGTTATATAGAAGTGTAAAGTTTGAGAAGTAAGGTTATTTGGTTTAAAAGCCAGCCAAATTGGAAGAAGAACCCAGACCCCTTTTCCTCCCTATGCAAGGCTTTCCATGGTTCTATCCAAAATGTATTTCCTCATGATTGATAGATCACAGGGGCATACACTAACAGACAGACCCTAAGCAGTAGGGAGCTGAAGCACAACTGATGAAGGACAAGTTTTTTTATGACATACTACACAACACCTATTTCTTAGGCATCCGTGCATTTTAAAGCAACTTTTTCAAAATAAAATGCTGTATTTTAAAACTGCCCACAAACTGGAAGCAGAAGTAGCTGTCATTAGGAAGAGGCCACACTTGCTGCATAGACTTCTGGTAATTCTTTAATAAAAATCATTTTAGTACCATTTTATCACTTGTCATCTTTTCGTGTTAAGCTTTCTCTTTTCATTTCTGGTTTTACTCAGAATTACTGCCAAAATGTAATTAATATATTTAAAGGATATATACATACTTTCTTTGATTTCTCTGTGTTTTAACTAATGAATGTGATTGTGATTCTAGTTCCATAAAAATATTTTTATTTTAAACTTCTTCCAATGAAATAAAGTGAAGTGTTAACATTTTTTCCTTATTTTGTATTTGACACATGAACAGATCAACACTGAATTTAGGATTTACTGTCAGACTTTCCATTTCTACAGTGTAATTGCCACTAGCTATAGAAGCTTACCATTTAATTTGAGGAACTGCTGGGCTAGTGTCTAGTATTGTAACTGGGAATCGTCAGCCACAGGCCAGTTGACAGAGCAGTAATTTGGAAATGGCAAGAATCTCAGGTGCATATTTCAATTCTGGAGTTTAATAGTAGCATATAGGATCTGCCCAAAGAATTGAGTCTCTAAACCTCACTTTCTCACCTCCCAATGCGGATGTTAATGCTTTCCTTATCATGAGGATTGCACACTGTGTAAGTGTACCCATCAGCACTGGCTAGTCATAGGCATACATATATTTATTGAGTCAGAATTTGAATCCCTTTGTTTCATGAGTTTATTATAGTTTTGTGGAGAGTTCAGTTGCACAGCAAGCAATAATTTGAAGGAAGCAAAACAAAATGTCTTCTCCCTTTTTTTTTTCCGCTCTCATTGTTTCAGACTATGAGCATGCACACCCCAGCCCCCAGGGACTGTGATGCTATCCATTATCCAAACATATGACTTTGGATGATAACAGGCTCTCCTGTATGCAGACTACTGCCCGCTGACGGTGCACCTCCCCTCAGCCTGCCCATGCAGATGCAGGCTCTCCTAGCCACAAGAGGAAGTGCCCTCTCCAGACATAGGGATCTGTTGACTTCTGGCATTTCTTTTTCCTTTTTAAATATGTATCCTCATTTGTGAAGATTTAGTCTCCATGTTAAATAGAGGATAACAGTAAACCTCACTTATTGAAGAGTCAGCATATTAATTTGTAACCTACACTCCCACCAAGGGGAATTGGTTCAATAATTTTGGCATATTTATAGAATGAACTACTCTAAGGCCATTAAAAGGAATCATATGGACTGACCTAGAGTGCTTTTGGAGTTGCTGATGATGAAAAGATAAGGTTTCTGTGGTACCTACTTGATAGTACTGATAAGGGCACCACTTCTGGGGGCCGCGTGTTTTCCTTGTTGGATTTAATTGTCAGAGGTCTCTTTCTGAATGTAGGTCAGTCTGGCTTGACTATCAGCTATATGTACTTTTGTCAGTTTCAAAACTATTTCTTCACATCCATGACACACAGTATTACCTGTGTACAAACGCAATCCTCTGGTTGGTATATTTCTCTGGTATTCGGTCTGAAAAATAGCCATGACTGTGGGAGGACAGAACACGTTTTGCTATTGTGTCTTCCTCCCTTCATAGACTTAAGGTCTTGTGGGGCAGACACCCTGTTCTGTGCCCGATACAATGCCCAGCTTATGATCTGCCCTTAATCGGTAGTAGCATTTTGTTTTTATTTTATGGTTAAAAGAAACCACTATATTTCCAAGCAGTACCGTCAATTCCAACCTGGTTAGTTAACTGTCCATGAACTTGATCCCATCTGCCTCCACCCATGATTTATAGAGAGCATTCTTCCTTTGCCTTTCTTAATCATGCCAGCCTCGTGTCATGTTCGGGGCTTTGAAGAATCTGACTTGAGCAAGTGGAGAGATTAGTGAGGTGGCATTTGAAAGGGGAACAGCCAGTTCCCAGAGAGTTTCATTGATCCTAGCATAGTGGTCTTGCAATCTCGTTCCCCTTGGCTCTTCGGGCGAGCTGAGATGCATGCCTATGGCCCACCCTCCCTGTCATCAGATTACCTGTAATGCAAGTCTTCCAGACTAAGGCTGCCAGCTCTGCAGAAATCCAATGCAAGCCAGCCCATTGCGTGGCTCTCTGGAATCCTGGGACTCTTAAGAATAGCTCATCAAAGGACATGATGTACAGACAAGCTTTTCAATGATGAATATGATTAATCTTCTTCCTTTCACAAAAGAAACATCTCTCTTCTCAAAGTTTGAGCCATAGTTGAGACTTGAGCTGATCTTACGGGCAAATGGTTGTTAGATTTCATTGGTGTGTGAAAGGAGAGAAGTCAGTAAACTTGGCTTCCGCCAATGATAAATTTGTTAAACACAATAAGGTTTTCATTTCTTGCCATAGTTGTTCAGTAAATATCCCGAGATACATATGGGAGTGCCTTTATATACCCCTCCCATGAAGAATTAAAAAAGAATTGTGCATATTTATGTGTTATCCAAGCTATTTTTTTTTAAAGATTTATGTAGGTATGTATACAAGAGCTGGAGGAGTACAGGCCAGAGGCATGGGAGGTGAGAGGATTCACCAGAGACAGAGTGGGGAGCAGAACAGGCAGATCAACTGAAATACACTGCCGAGGGGAGCAGCGGGCACAGCAGGAGAGGTCTACTGTACCATGTGGGACCCCTCCCTGGCCGGGGATCCAACTCACACTGCTACTGTGTGGTAGATGCGTCACAGTGCTGCTCTCAACCCTCCATGCCACCAGGGAGGCACATAAGCTATTCCTTTTTTTTTTAACATAAATTAATAATTTATTTTGGAGATTCTTGCTAATAGTTCAGTTACTTATTATCTCTAGGGTTTAGTTTACATTGGCCAATTATTTCCATTGTAAGCCATCAGCTGCAGAGGTGTAGTCCCCAGACCAGAGGGGAATAAGTATGTTTACTTTATTCTGTTTACATTGACTCGAGGTTAATATATTTGTTATAAACTGGTTTTACCTAATCTAATATTTATCACCTTCCTATAGGATTCTGAATAATTTCTTGACTGTGGTGGGAAGTTTATATTTAAAAGAAACAGCTTTGATATTGGCACGTTGTAACTAATATTATGAGAACTGATTACTGATTAAAAAGAAATAAGAAACAATTTTAAAAAGCCTGTGCTTCCTTTTCTAATGTAAAAGCTGAATAGCAAACCCTTTGTATATATCTCGTTCTTTCTCCTGGCCCTCTTCTTCTGCCTTTATCCTTCCCTCCTTCTTGTGAAGTCCCCTTCCTTCTTCACCTACTTCTTCATTTATATTATCATTAGTAGTGTTAGTTAGGTTCAGTAGTTTGTTTTTACACTGTAGCTTTGCTTCCTTATTTGGTGGCTTATTATGGGGAGATCATGATATTACACAATCATCATGGGAGTTTCCATTAAGAACAGGAATCAGATCATCAGATCTTTTTTCTTTAGCAAATCACTGTCTAGTCATGGCGACAACCCCAAACACCTTGTGAGGTGGGGGAAGGTAGCATAAATGAATCAAATGGTGAGTCCAGGGACAGGAGCAAAATGATGTTTCTTGCTGTGAAAAGAGCTATCTGCTTTGCAACTGCAGCCTGCTTCTTACCTCCCCTTCCTTTCTTGAGGGAACGTAGGTATGGAGTTAAAAGATTATTTTTTCAAGAACTACTAGAAACTTGGATTTACATGTACTATCTCCAGATATTTATTTATTTAAATATTTTGCTTCATTTATTTATGAATACAAAAACTGGGGTGTAGGCCAGATGTGTGGGGGTTGAGAGGATTCACCAGAGACAGAGTGGGGAGCACAGAACAGGTTAATCTACTGAAATACACTGCTGAGGGGAACAGCGGGAGAGACTGGAGAGGTCTGTTGTTCCATGTCAGTCACCTCCCTGGCTGAGGATAGAACTCATGTTTAAGTGGCTAGTGATAGCATGATAGCGCTGAGACAACTCCTGTGCCACTTAAAAGGCCCTATCTCCAGAGATTTAGATGGTAGTAGCAATTCAAAAAATAAATAAATAAAACATTGCAGACCAAACAAAACAATATACAGGCTTAATGTCATCTTTGCAACATACTTAACAGTGACAGGGACAATTGTTTATAGGTTCAATAAGATAACTGAAAATTTGACCAACTATCTAAGGGAAATTTTACTAGTAAATTTATTTCATTCAAAAATAATAAATCTCTATCCCTTTCTCATGCCAACCAGATTAATCTCTTTTTTCTGATAAACTAAGGTACACATTGTCAAAGAAGAATTTTCTCAATTTCTTGCAACAATAATCTTATTATTGCCATATTCCTATAAATTTTATTTTATAAAAAATTCAGTGGGATGCAGTGTTGTATCCTTTGCATAAAGAACCTTTCTTATTTCTTTCTGTTTTTACCACTAAAGGGTTTATGGATCTCTGTAACTTAATTCTAAAACTGGCCAAAGCTGTCATCAAAATGGACTGTGAGATTTAAAGGGCTTCAAGTCAGTTTTCTCAGTTCAGTAATAGACGGCTTATTTTAGTTGGCACAAAGAGAGTATACCCAAACAAATACCTCCTCCTAATTGATGTATAAACAGTGAATAACACTGTCAAAATTTTTCTTGACTCAAGAGAAATACAGTGTGTGACTAAGTTCCACAGAGATCCCTTAAGATCAGCCTTGAGTGATGTGTGCCATTTATTTGGGATTACCATGCTTGGTATATTCCCAAATGTAAGATTCACAACTTCTCTTTGCATCCCCCAATAAGCCATTTCCATAGTAAAACCAAGTACTGCAAGAGTCTCCAATCACTATGGTGATATTTTTCTCATGAAAGGTATTTAGCAATCAACTGCCAAGTCATGAGTAAAAGCAAATGCATATAAAATAAATCCCCATAGTTTTATATCAGCAGTGATTAGTATGTCTTTTCAGGTCACTGTGATGGAAAGAAGGCATGAGATAAAGCTTTCTGCCCAACAATTTACAATTTTTCAAGATTAAAGAAGAGAATGTTGCAGAATAGAATGGAAAATCTTAGCGTCTTTGAAGCCCTGCAGATGTTTGGTTTTTAGAATAAGGTATCCTGTAATTAGACATGCAGAGACCTAAAGTTGAGGATCTTAGCAGCTGTCTTTCCTGTGGTTTTAATAATGATGTGACCGATCATCAGGAGCCCCTCAGCTTAAATTAAAAAGAAAATTTGACAATAAATAGAGACTCAAGGTCTAATTTTTTGGGAGGAAAATTAGGAGGGGATTTTCACTTTATAGATAGAATAAGCCTTCTTAGTTTAGTCTGAATCTAATAATGATGACTCATGATTCCTTCGTTGAGGAAAAAAGTATAATTTGTTATAGTATAAAGTATACTTTATATTGTATTAAAAATGTCTGAAGACATGAATAAGATTTTTATTTTCAGAGTTAATATTTTACAAGTTTATCAAATACTTTTTTACTTTTTATACTGTGTAGAATAATCTGCATTAAATCTTGTGAAAAGACATAAAGAGTAAGATAAGGACACTTTCATAAGACAGACATCTATTTTTTTCTTTGCATGTTTTCCAAGTTTTATTTAATAGAAATAATAATGATTACTGACGGGTCCTCATTTGACTTAGAGAAGTCACCTGACAGACTCCTGTAGAATGTGACCTACTAAATAGAACTTAGGACCCAGAAGAACAGCTTTTGGGTACTAACAAGTATGTGATCTAGGGCAGTCACTCTGTCCTACCCACCTGTTAAATGGAAATTATAATATTGACTTGGCAGGATTGCTATGAAACTTAATTAAAGTTTATAAAGTATGTTAGGAGTCTGAGAGCTGAAACTCTGAAAACATAATATGTTATTATAGTCTCCTGGATTTTTTATTTTATATTTACCAACATGAATACTGTATCTCATGCTTGCAATTCAGGCAGTTCTACCAGATTTTCCATTTATAAAACTTTAGATATAAAGTGAAACAATATAGAGAGATATATTCCTAGGTGGAAAATGTATTTTTCCAATATAAAATAATTTCTTCTTAGACCATGTTAAATTGAATCCCGTCGTGGTTATTATTACTTTCCTTACTTATATCTCAGAGTCTAAGTGTTAGAGTGGTAGTATTTCAGCAGAATCAGTAAAAGAGATTTAAATTGTGATCCTTTTTTCTAGGTCATTAAAAGTGAAAATTATTTTTACTCAAAAATGAAGTAATAAATACGCTTTAAGATATACAAATATGTTATTCTAGTTGAGTAACAAACAAGTTAACTTAAAATAATTAGATTTGAGACTGGAAGGATAATCTTCTTTCCTTAATGTCCCCACCCCTACTTTTTCCTTATACCTTTTTCTATTATATTAATTATGTATAACCATGCTAATTTTAGATATTCATATTTATGAACTTAGAGCCCTGATTTGAACCATCTCATTTGCTTCTACTTTGTAATTTTCTACTAATCTGTGTTCTTGAAAAAGCAAATCTCATTTTCCCATATATGACTATGGATTCTGTGACTGAACAATGATTAGTCATCAGTTAAGTAGTATATATGATTAACTATATGTCACAAAAACAAAATTCTGACTCTCATAAGCCACTGTAGCCATTCAAAACAGCAAAATGATTCTCATAGTCCCATAAAATTTGCTTAACAACTTTGTATACTTTAACATGTATAGATAAATTTACCTACAACATAAAATTTTAAGCTAATTTTATAAATTCAACTTATCTAAGACTGCTATAATAAACGTTTTTTTTTTTTTAAAGTTTTATTTATTTATGCATACAAGCATTGGGGTACAGGCCAGAGGTGTGGGGGGGGGTGAGAGGATTCACCACAGAGAGCGGGGAGCAGAACAGGCAGATCAACGGAAGTACACTGCTGAGGGGAGCAGTGGGCACAGCAGGAGAGGTCTGCTGCACCACGTGGATCCCCTCCCTGGCCGGCAGCAGGAATCGAACTCGTGATACAGTGGCTGCAGTTTGCTTCATAGTGCATTGCTTAACCCACTGCACCACCAGGGAGTCCCTATAATAAACATTTTAATTAACATTTGGTCATGACAAAATTTTGATACATTTGATGAGTGATAATTTGAAAAGTCTGTTTTTCTCAAATTTTTCTAGAGGGAAATTCAAATGGATACTTACACAATATTTGCTTTTGCAAAGAATTATATGTTTTAAAAATTCTAGAATATAGACTGTACTTTCCTTTAAGAAAGTTAATACCTTTTAGAAGATAGTATTAAGGATTTTTCTGTAGAAAAAAAAATGGACCCTATTAAATTTGAAAATACAGTTTTTGTGCGTTCACTATTCCTGCCTCCACCATCCTTTTCAAAGCAGAGTGGTCTTCAGAGGATAAAACACCCCTTAAAATAGCAGGTTATGAGAAGGACTAGGAGGGCTAATAAGAGTTCTGTTCCTTTGTGTTGGTGATTAATAGTGGAGGTCTTTGAGGACACAAATTGTGTATTGAGACCTGGGGTTGGTGCTTACCTTTAACACTCTACTCAAGTTCATCACCTACACTCACTCTTTGAACCTTTCTGTATAAAACCAAAACCATATAGAACTAGAGGTTAAGGCCTTTGACAAATGATGTTTAGCAGATAATTAAATAAAGCAAACTGACCGATAGGTAATAGAGAAAGGATTTTCTTCTTGAACTAAGCCATATAAGTAAGTTTCCTCTTTCACCTTTGTTTATTCCCATGTGTAGCATGTGATGAAGTTATACAGGTGTAAATAAGTGCATGTTCTTTTTAAATGCCTTAGTGGAACGTTCTTATCACGTTTTTATACTTTGCAAATAACTACTCTTTTCAGTGTTTTAAAAATAAAATCATCAACCTCTAAGTGTTACGATGGATAACGTATTCTTTAGAGTTATGTGCATTCAAAATATTTACTGGGAATGGATTATAATTTGTATTTGTCTATCTTCAAATGTTACAGTTTACTTTTTTATATAGATGTAATGCATATTTTGCAGATAGTTCTGTTTTATGTCTGAGACTCATTATGTAATTTAACAATCATTAAGTCATCTTTTCATTTCATTGGCTTGGGTGATGTACAAGAGGAACTTGAGATCTAAAAGAGGGAAAATGTTTCTTTTGGTAGTACAAGGAAATATAGATGTTTTCCAGTCCACTTTCCTACACAAAAACCAAGTCAATATAGAGAGCTTTTAGTATAAGTTTCTATAACATATTCTTATTTTGGAATGGATTTCCTGCTTCATCTCCTTTTGTTTTTGGTTAACACCACTCTATTTTTTTACAGCAATTCTGTACACATAGTAATAGAGCTGGAACTGTTTTTTTATTCAGTTTTTGTAAAAACCCAACCCCCATTGAACTCCCCACTGCAGTGTAATGATCGTTTTAGATACACTGGGGTTACAAGTGAGGAGAGGGAAAGGATAATCAGAAGGAAGAACAGGAGTGAGGAAGTGAAGTAGTTTGTTAGAAAAAAGTGAGTGAATCTTCTGTAAGTGTAATAGTCATACTTTCCACGTGTTGGTTGAGTGCTTTCTAAGATACTTTTGTAGACCTAATAGTATATTTGCATGAAATGAACTTTTAGTTTGAGGAACGAGCAAGTCAATTTAAATTGAATGTTAATGGAATGTAAAATCTTTCATTCTTTGATTACTGCATTCTGTAGTCTTCTGTCAAAAGAATATTCTCTTACTTCCTTTAATTGTCTTCATAGAAGAATTGACTGCAAAATGGAGAGGAGAGAGACTATTACTTCATTTTGCCTAGCACATCTTGTTCCTTTTTGAGAATTGTGTGTCTTTATTTTTTTTCAAAATATACCCAATAATATATATTCAAAATCAAGGAATATGATAAATATTGTCATTCTATATACTTTCTAAATTGTTTTGAAATGTCCAGGAAAGCAATATCCACAGTAATCTACCTATATTTTAGTGATATAAACATATAAATAAGAGCTTAAGTCATTTTCTCCACTGTAGTAAGGATGGTTTCTTTTTCCTAGATTTAAGAGCAGTAAATATAGCTCAGGATTAGCAATCTTAACTGCAGATCATTTTTGTAGGAGGGGATTTAATTCTTTAGTTCATGTCATATTGCAATCAAGGCAGTATTTTCATGTGTGTGCATTTTTTTCTACCTGGTAGAAGTATTCTTTTGCTATAATTTCATTTAAATCCAAGCTTTTCTAAGAACTTAGAATATATCCTATTTTCATGATTTAGGTGTGATTATAACTTTTGAGGGTCCTAGTGGATGTCTACCTCTAGAAAGAAATAACTAGAACTCTCTGGATATCTTTTGTCACTAGCTCAAAGGAAGCCCCCCAACCCCACCAAATCCATCTCATGAAAGCATTTCAGAAAAAGTGAATTTGAAGAAGAGGAATTAGAATAGATCTATGTTTGCCTGAATACTGCCCACACTGTTATATGAACAGTGAGGAAGGTTTTGTCCTTCTAAGATTTGCTTACAAGTTTTCCCAAGCTAACAGATTGTCTTGCCTTAAATCGTTTGAACATTTGTTTTGAAGTTGTCGCTTGGACATACGGTTGTGCGGCACAGATTAGCTCCTAGTGTATTGCTTTCTTAATTGGTTTGACATCAAAGTTTAGACTTCAGAAATAGAAAACTTAATACTTTGAATAATACTTTAAAACATATGAGCAGAACAGAGAAGGATCTTTTCACCATAAATTCCTGCTCTAAAATGAAACTATTCCTGCAACTGCTAAATGATGAGATGTGATAGAAAACATAAAATCCTGTCAAATATGGTAGATGGTGTATCTATTTAGTTATCTAGAAAGACCAAAGGTTATAGATATTGTGTCCTATTTTAGTACTTAGTACCCAGCACTCCTTGCTACTTCCTGAAATCAGAGCCTGTGTGCCTCTTTCTAAGAGTGCCTCAGGAGGCAGGGTGCTGCAGTGGAAAGTATTCAGACTTTGTAGCTAGATAGATCTGAGGTTGAATTCCTCCTCTCTCTATCTATGTGGCCTTGGGCAAGACATTGTCTCTAGGGCAGCTTCTTCATCCCTAAGATGGGGATAATATGTCTTCAGGTAGCAGTGTTTCATGGAATGAATTTGAATGCCTAGCGTAGTATCTGGTAAATAGTGGTTTTTATTACGATTATAAATTTGGGATTAGAGTTACAGTAGATTTATTCTACTCACAGATTACTCAGGGACTAGAGACCCCTCTGTCTTGGGGTAGCTCTAACTCCTGGTGTGTCACTTTCCACCCTGTGTTAGGGTGGTATATTACAACAGCACTTTCAAACTTTATCCCAGTTAGCAACAGAGAAACATCTATTTGGGAATCCTCAGGGTATAATCTGAACAGGTCCATAGAAGATATATAATTTCTGGTTTTTTTTTTTATCTTTTCTATGAAATTCATTTCAATGTAGCTTTTTATCTTATATCTCTTACCCTCATTATTTAAAAAAAAAGAAAAACCTGAAAGTTCCCAAGAAGATGAGTAATATTTATCTTGTGGCTTTGAGTTACACCCAGGCACACTGCCACATGAACTTCTAATGTATAAGTACCTTAGACAACTGTAAAAAAACACAAAGTGGTGTTTATGTGCTCTGGGAGAGAGCAATGGGGCTATTTATTTTTACAGCCTCAACCCAACAAGAACTGGGGCCCATGCTATAGCAGGGTTCCATGATAATCAGTTGTGCAGAGGCTTCTCTTTATTGCCAGCTTTCCTGAAACTAGACACATTCTAGACTTTTTAGATGGCCCCAAAGGGCACAATTACTCCAAGAGAGGAAGTCACAGGGTGGCAGATTCCGGGTCCAAGTGAGTGATGGCCAGATTCTCTAGGCCTGGAATGCACTGCCTCCAGTTGTAGTGGATGCTCAGTCAATGGAGACGGAAACTAGAGGAGACAGCACATTTTAAACAACAAAATGAATCAAGTGGCCTTTGAAATTCTCTTTGAATTAAAAATTCTACACATCCAGAAGAGAAATCCTTTTGTGACTGGAAAGAAAGAGGCTGACCATAGTCGACTTACTCTGTCCAAATGGGGAAGAACATAGACTTTCCAGATACGCAGTAAGGGCAATTGAAGTGAAACCACAGAAGGCCCACTGTTATTCCTGAGAATGATATTCCATGATCAGGAATGATCATGATCAAATATGTAGTCAAAATCAGTTAATCTGGTAGGTTAGAGAAGTTGCTCGGAGCAGGGTTAGAGTAAGGGAAGTCTTTTGTAAAATGCCACAGTTGTGTAGATATAAGATGACGTAATAAAGATTCAAAAACTTGGGCTTCCTGGTGGCACAGTGAGTTAAGCAACGCACTGTGAAGCAAACTGCAGCCACTACAGCATGAGTTCAATCCCTGCTGCCGGCCAGGGAGGGGACCCACATGGCGCAGCAGACCTCTCCTGCCTCACCCACTGCTCCCCTCAGCAGTGTGTTTCAGTCAGTCTTGCCTGTTCTGTTCCCCACTGTGTCTCTGGTGAATCCTCTCACTTCCCTGGACTCTGGCCTGTACCCAACTCTTGTATGCATAAATAAATAAATCTTTAAAAAAAAAGATTCAAAAACTTGATTTGAGAAGGACAGAAATAAGAATGGAGTCAGTTTTGAAGTCACAGCTTCCAAGAGTTATATAGAAAAATAAGGAGGTGGAATAGAGAGCCAATGAGGGAGCTCAGATGATTTGACATCTTACTATAGATTTGTTACTAAAGAGTTGGAAACCATTTTCTAACTGCAACATTTGTAAACCACTCAACTTCCCTGGTACCTCAGTTTCCTCATCTTTAAAAGGAGATAATGATGCCTAATCTCCAGGTTGCTATGATGATCAGGTGAAAGGAGGTGAAAATTGTTTGTAAACATGTGAACAGGTACTGCTGCCTTGGATTAGAGGCAGCAGGCAGAGCTCCCGGCCTCCCTTCTTGCAAAAGTGACAGTCACATCCTTTCACTTGGTGTTCACACAGTGGGTCTTGACTGAATGAGATGATGCTTATTTCAGCCTACTTAAAGACTTCATACCATGTTTTCTTTTATCCCTTGTAAATAAAGCCAAAACCTACTAGCTCCTATACACTTGACCCTTCTCTCTCTCTGCCCCTCAAAAGAAACCCAGCTAATCTATAGAGTAGAATCCACACTTTCCTTCTGGACTGGTTGAAATGGCTGATAGTGGGACCTCTCTGGTGGTGCAGGACTTAAAGTCAGTGCTGTTAAAGCTGTTGACAGCGATTGCAGCACGAATTTGATCCCCAGCTAAGGAGCTGACCTACGTGGCACAGCAGACCTCTCCTATCTCTCCTGCTGCACCACTCAGCAGTGTATTTCAGTGGATCTGCCTGTTCTGATCCTCATTCTGTCTTTGGTAAGTTCTCTAACTCCCCACACCTCTTGCTTACACCCCAGTTCTTATACGCATAAATAAAATAAATCTTTGGAAAAAAATAAAAGAAATGGCTGGTAGAGATGAAGATGTTTGGGGAGGAAAAAATGGTATGGCTGATAATGGAGGTAAATGTGCTGAAGATGCTTTCCTCGGGAGACAGTTATTCTCTGATTCGGGTGGCTGCTGTCTCACAGCGTATTGCCTCTTTTTCACGTAGATGATCACAGACATAGTAACTTATGGGCCTAGGTCATAAACCATGTCTTCCGGGAACTGATTTACCCCTTGAAGCATCAGTGAGGGGAGAGGCCCTGTCAGAATTCTCACGACTGAATCATTGCCATGAGCTAACGTCTCCAGCGTTATGAGTCAGTGCTGGCCCAGGCATTAGTTTTGTAGGTAAGGAGAATGAAGATGCAGGTTACACTACCCTTTCGTCATTAGCTTGTGCGGAGGGAAAGCAAACAGGACAGTCATCAGCTAGTGGCATTTTGGAGATCAGAGGTTTGGTTCTTCTCTGTAAGGATGTGGAGTGTAAGACTTTCTTCAAGAGTTAATAATAATAATATTTTTAAACCCTGTGATTTTGTGTGTGTTTTGCTTTGCTTCAGGCAAAGTAGGCAAAATGATGTGTTTGGGAGATGAATGTTCTTGTAATAGGCAAGATGTAGCTTGCAGGAGAACATCTGTAACCAGCCTATTCTGCATAAGTTAGGGCTAAGATTTGTTTGTGTCTTAAAGCCTATTTAAACATTTCAAATTAAAAAAAAAAGATTTCTAATGTATCAAGAGATTCCTCTTAAATGTTATTTCTTCATATAAAAATATATGCATTGATAACCTTGTACTTAATATATGTATGATGTTGAACAATGCTTATTTGGAGTTAAGTTATATAAAAATGATTGTCAATGTACAAAAATATTAGGAGTACCAGGAATAGGTCATGAATCTGTCTATTCATCCAGAAACAGGCATAAAGAATTTGCAAGCTGCAACTTTTTAAATGCCTGTAATAGAAATTTTTCACAAAGAATAATGAGAAATGCCTGATTATATGTTTCCAGATATTAGACATTTGGTCAGAATTTGATCAAAAAGAAAATAACTGAAGGGGAACAGAAGTCAGTGAGGAAGAATAAGCTTTATTAATTAAGCAATAGGATTTTCTATTGTCTATGTCCCACCCTGTCTTCTGTCTTTATCATTTATTCAGAAAATTGGAAATACACTATGGTCACCCATCTTTTCTTTCCCTAAAAAAAAAAAGAAAAAGAAAAAGAAAAAAAAATGCTGTAGGAGAGAGAATGAGAGGTGTACTTGTGTGTTAGTTTTTAATAAATGTTACTTATGGACCACCTTAAGTCTATTTAAAAGATAGTAATATATATGGTAGTGATCCATTTATTCACATGCCTTTAGAAAAGAAGGTTGGCAGTATGTGCTGTAAGTTAAATAAAAAGTCTCAGCATTCACATGAATAACTGTCCCTCCTACAATTCCAGCAAAATCTTCTGTGCTGCTTCCTCTTCCTCCTCCTTCCTTCCATTTACCTCCTATCAAGAATATGAACTATAGGGAGAGAAGAGCAAGAGATTGAAAAAAGAGAATAAAAGGACATATGATAAATACACTTCCAAGACTTAGTTTAGATGTTATTTTTGGTTAATTATGTTTTTTGAGCTTCTAAAAGGGAATCTAATATAATGAAAGTTTTCTTACCCATGAAACCAGATCTTTTCTTACTGTCTGAAACATCTTTATCTGCCATGTGCATGAAGGGTAAGTATCGTCCTGTCTTGAAATACTGGCAAGTATTTTGTCACTTCGGTGAACTGAGATTGATTATATTTAATTAATTTCTTGGAAAGGGCATTAGTTTATATATAGTAACTATTTTCATATAATCTATTCATTATTACAAATGATTTTAGGATACAAAAATATTAACAATCACTCTCTCCAGGAAATATGTGTATTTTTCATTTTAACTACTTTTTAATTTTTCTATTAACTTTCATAGACATTTCAAGACACGTATAATTTTTATTTGAGGGAAATATTAATAAAACACAGTATTAAGGAACTTTACAGAAGTATCTGTATTAATTAACAAAAAAAAATCCAGAAAATTATTGATCAGTAAGTTTCAAAAAAAATACCCGTTGTGTAATAAGCTCAAGAATTAGACAAAAAGCAGTGTTAAAATATTTCTGTAAAAATATATTAAATTTTATCTTCTCAGAAGATTGTCCTCAGAACAGTACTGCACATGCAAACTGAAACAATGAAATGTACATTTTACTTGGGTGCTGTAGCATTTCCTGCCTAGTGCTTTCTATGTTCTGTATCATTCCCTCTCCACACAAGTCTCCATTTCTCTGTGCGGGCTTAGTTGATGATCCACATCACTGGGTCTCGACTTTATGACTCACAGAATGCACTGTTAGATCCCAAATGCAGTTTAGACAACCACCAGATACATTCTGAAGACAAGCAGATATAGCAACGCAGTTTACTAGTTGGTGTGACAGCAAGTGACTGGGCCTCTCTGATACCCAGTTTCCTTCTTTGTCAGGTATAAATAATCTCCCTATTAGGTTGATAAAGTGCAATGTTTGAAGCCCCTAGTCAGTGCCTGCCCTAGATAAATCTTTCTAGTTGTTATTCGAGCTGGATGTTGCGGGTAATCATATTAATAGATAGGTAAGCTAGCCCTTCTTCAAAGTGTTCACAGTCTATCAGGAAAAACTGATAAACTTAGCTATAATTCAACATGACAGGTGCTATAATCTGTCTGGAATGTCCCCCTTCCACCACCCTCCTTGTCTGCCAACAGACTCCTACTCATCCTTTAAAACTCACTGGAAGCTTTAATTGTAGATGAAGACTTCCCTTACAATCCCCACCCCCAATCACACACACTCTCTCTTACTCATTTAGGGTTTTTATTTTCACATGCATTATACTTTTTACATATTCAGACTCACAGTCTGTGGTATGCCCATTTCACTAAGTGCTGAGAATAAGCACTTATTCTCTAAGTGCTGATACAACAAATAGATCTCAACAAGTATTTGTCAGATAATACTTCATGTCTGAGCAGTGTATGATGCAGCACTGGAAACAGATTGATATGGCTAGTTTGGCATAGGACTTAATATTTAAAGTTGGTATTCCAAAGATGAGCAGCACCATGCAATGGGGAAAAAGAGAAAGAACATTACAGGTAAAGGATTCTGGAGAAATAAAAATCATGCAGAAATGAGCATGCTGTGAAATTCTAGAAGTGGGACATCCCACTGCATATGGTATACCTGGACCATGCATTGTTTGAGGAAATGAGACTGGAGAGAACTTCATAAAGCTAGACTCAGGGAAGCCCTGAATCATCCTCAGGAGTTTAGCTGAAATGGAGGAAACCTGAAAAGGCATTGAATAGGGGCAATGACATCATACCGTATTGGAAGAAGTAACTGGCCTCAGTGTGGAGGTGGGATGACTAAAGGATGAAGGCTGATTGGAGACTGTTGCAATGTTCCAGATAAAAGATAAGGGTAAGGGGAAATGGAGGTGAGTGTGGGCTGGGGGTGGATTTGCAGTATATAGCTCACAGATAGAAACCCGCTTCCCATAAGTAGGGTTGCTTTGACTGCCAACATAGTAGAATTTCCTACATGGTGGTTTTAGAGGTATATCTTTTCAGGACTGTAAGAATAAACATCTCATATCATACATTGTCAAGTGTTTGAGGAGTTGGGTTGGGGGCTATGCTTTACTTTCTTAGGGTTATACCTTGCTGTTTATCCTACTATTGTGTGCAGGAAAAGGTTGTAAAATTATTACATAGAAGACTTACCACCTCTAAAAAAAATCGCCATGTCTAACCTTTTAAGTAAAAATAACATATCTAATGGTAGCTCTTAGGGAAGGGAAGCATGTTTCACTTCTGTTTGGGATGTAACAGAAGTAAAACAGTGTGGTATTACAAAAATAGCAATGTAATTTTACAAAATCAGTATCTAGAAAAATATATTTCTGCTTTGCTATGGTTGGTTAGTCCTCAATGAGTGTTCAATGAACTGAATTATAAAATCTCTTGATTCTTTTTACTGACCAGTAGAGAGTCTGAGTTTATAACAAAAAATATTTTTTGTTAATGAATCACTTTCTTTTTTACTGCTACTCAAAGAAGGATTAAAAATTCCTGACAGGTACAATATTTCTAAATCTAGCTACAATAATTGGAGACTTTACAAATCACCTTTCTACAGACACACGTTATCTTGAAAGGGGAATCAAAAGGAAGTCAATGAATTGTTTCTTCCTGCTTTACAATCTGGAACATGCTGTTTCTGAGAAGGTTGCTACAGCGATTGCTCTAATTGATACCAAAAATGATGTTATTAAAAGCTTAATCATTTATTCTAAATAATATATTAATGTAAACAAGTCAGAACTGGATTATTAGCTTTCAGAGACCTCACTTCATAATTATTTGACCCAGATATTAAGGGAGAGATACAGGAGGCAGTAGAGACCACATGGATCATTTTAAAGTTACAAATAGACCATGGTTGGAAATTTTTTGAAAAGTAGTTCATTTCCTTTCTAACTAAATACATACTAAATACATGATTCCTATACTGCTTGGTCAATTTTCTTCAAATATTTGCCCTATTAATCTTTAAGTTAGTAAGTAATATGTAATCTTAATTTTTGTCAACCTAGATAAATTATTTGGGGTTGGTGGTAATTTATATTTATTTCATAGTAACAGCTCATCTGAGATAAAATAATTTCCCTTTTAACAATTCAGGAAATATTTGCTAGTCAACCTTCATTTTCAGGCCACCTTCATTTTATTGGACTTTGGAAAGGAAAGCAAGTGGTCATTTAGTAGAATTAGAATAAGACGTAGGGAGAAGGGACTTTGGTGAGAGAGTGTTAAACTACTGTATATACAATGACAGTTCAGCACAACTAGAGTTCAGGTTTTAGATCTAAGAGAATCTGGCTGGCAAATTAAGGGAGACTATTATAAACTCTAGTGAAGAGCTAACCTTTTAACAGACTGTCACAATTCCTGATACAAAGGATTGATAACAGTGCTTCAAAAACAGCAAAAAAAAAAGTCATTTACCTTTCAACTTGATTTACTGCAACTTCCATTTTCATGGCATGGTTTAGAGACAAAGTTCAGTCTATAAAATTTTAAAACTATTCTAAAACCATCTGGAAATTGGTTATTAGCATTTATTTTTTTAGAGTGTAAAATTGCCAGTTTATCAACAGAAGCTGAACATCGTTAGCCTTTTTCCTTCTCATAATAACGTGTTTGCATCACAGCCCCCAGTGATATACTTATTAATCCCAAATATATTTATTCATTTAATTTTTATTTTATGTGATTGTCATTTCCCTTTGCTTGTAATTTTATTCTTGTTGTATTATGCTTGACACTTGAGTGGAAAGTGGATAGGGTAAAATCTCTATGTAGAAGTTTGCAGTCTCTTGGCAGGGGAGATAAATGAAGGTTTATAATTATAATAGAAGACAAGTTAATATGTGTCACAAGAAAAATAAACTTCTCTGGGCTTTGAAGGAGTAAGAGAGAATAGACATTTGGTAAACAGTGTCTGAACCAAGGAATGGATGTGTAAAGGTGGAATAGACATTACAGGAACAACTAAAACACAGAACATTCATGCAGTAAGATTTGAAAACATTGTATAAAATTGTCCCACTGCAGGGCTAGGAAAATAGAAATACCCAGTTTCTGGATCAGATGGTGCAGAAGTGCTAGCTCAGAGAAGCAGCCTGTCTGTCTGTTGTATATGTGGTTTCCCTTTCGAGTGCCAATGCTGCCAACTTCCCTGAAATGGAAACTGATTGGGGGTTCCGAGTCTGGTGAGGTGAGAACAGGCTTGCACTCTCAGTGACCAAAAAAAAAAAAAAAAAATCCTTATAAATTTCAGCTGGAAGGTAGTTACTTAGATCTGTTGCTTGAGGTTTCTTGGCCTTTTGAGTCCTTTTTGTACTGGCTAGATATTTCCACTTAAATTGATTAGTTGCCTTCAATTTTCCACATAATCTATTGATTTAAATATAAATTTATTGCAGAGTATGATTTAAGTAGGATGACAGTTTCCTAATTCTCTTTCAGGGTGTTTCTTAAATTATTTTTTAGGTAATGGTTTCATTTATACATTTATAATGACAGATCATTTTCATTACCATGATCACAAAAAAAATAAAGCTTGGAGCTAAGGGTTATTACATTCATTTTCCTGTTTAGGCTGAGGAAGTAGCAGCTCACAGGTGAAGTGATAAATCTCAGTCTCTAGGCTGCTAGATGTTGGAGTTAAGGCCCTGCATTTCTAACCAGCTGCTCATTTTACAATAGCAACATAAGTCTTTTCCTAATCTTCCTAGTCAGTGCCTTGCCCCCTTCCTAATCTTATGCCCTTGCTACAGGTGCATTCTAATTAAAGAAGTGGGCATTTGACTGATAAATAGCAGGTTTTAATTTCTAACATACAGAGCTGGCATTTTATTCTTTGGCCTGGAACTTAGTGTGCTGTGAACACTATCATGTTGTCATTATGGAAAATGACTCTTCAAATGACGTGATTATTCTAATTTCTTCTTATTATTGAATTTTACTAAGTGATTGTCTAATGGAAAACATGGAAGTTAGCTGAGTCTCCCCTGCATGAGGCTGGATGGGCTATACTATTCCTCTCAGAGTCAACCTCAGGAACTGGTAGATGGACAATTGTTACAGCCCAAATCCTGACCCAGAGCAATTGCTTGGGCTCAGGCTTCCTGAGGGTACGTCTAAGGTACAGTAACTGTGGTACAACTCAGGGGCACTAGAGAGAGCTTACCAGCTAAAACCAAAAGTTCCAGTAATGATATAGTAAGGAGGGGTAAAATAAAGAGCTGTTTGCTTTCTCTTTCGTTTTCCAATACATAGTATTTGACATTTTCACTCTGGCGGTATAGTCAATCATGTACATGTTGTAAGCATATGGAATCATGTTGTAGGGTTTGGCCACTGAAGAACACTTCCAAAATGTAGATGATGGAGATGAACTTGTTAGTCGCCATCTATTGTGTCTCAAGCCAGGAGCTCCGTGAGACATTTCCCGTACAGTAACTGACTCATGTAACAATTCTGCTAAATAGCTGGTGATACTCATGATTTGTAGATGCAGAGTTACTTGGCTCTCTAAAGTCATCTAGTGAATAAGTAGAATTATGCTTTAAGTCCAATAATGACATTTGAATGAAGGGTCCTTCTTACAAGTATCATGATTTTCACTATTGTGTGTGTATTATGATTTTATAAGTGCCATTTTTTCACTGCCCAATTGAGTGCTTTTAATGAGATAAAAAGATCAAAAAACAAAGGAGGGTGTGGGGGTTTGATCTTGCTTTTTCCCTATTGGTAAGCAATAAATAGGATCAGATATCCCGAAGCCATCCCTTGTTCCTGGATCCTTTCTTTTCCCTCACCTCCCTACCTGTGAATTAAGGATATAGTATTCAGCTTAAGATCTATCACCACCTATTATTGCCCTAGCTTACCATGGCTCTGTTCTATCTCAAACAAAAGATGGTGGGGGAAGAAATAGAGATAATAGTAATGACATCAAGAAGAGAACAGGGCAAGTGAGTAGGAGCAAATAAGTACTTCAGACCGGTATGTAATAAGCTCATCTCTAGTGTAAAAAAACATTGTGCCTTTAGCTTGAAAACTGCCTTTCCAATTTGTGAGCCTGTTTAGGATTATGTAAGTGCAGTGCCTTAATAACATGCCCGACACCTTTCACCCAAAGAATGCACAGTGCTTTGCAAACAGAACTCTTAATATCCTGTCATCTAGGGACTTTTTTTTAAAGCTCTATTTTATAGACTGGCGAGTCAACTGAGATAGATGTACTTGTTCATATAAAAAATAATCTACAAGATAGATCTCCTTGTTCATTTAAAAGAAAATCTAGCACTGAACTCTAGCTCAAGCTTCCTTTCTCCATAGAAAGAGATCACTTCAAAAGAATAATCAGGTGTCAAAAATAACAATTTTCTTTAATTTCCTTTTTTTAAGAAGATAAATGCAAATTACATAGTATGATATGTTAGGTAGACCTTGAAAGCATTTATTTTATTAAGATAATGATACCCATTTCCCTTAAAAAATAGAAAAATCAGATCACTGCCCCACTGGATTTAAAAAAAATATGGAGTCATTTGAACAAT
Organism: Galemys pyrenaicus; assembly: GCA_019455555.1. Classification (NCBI taxonomy): domain Eukaryota; kingdom Metazoa; phylum Chordata; class Mammalia; order Eulipotyphla; family Talpidae; genus Galemys; species Galemys pyrenaicus. The sequence goes on from JAGFMF010011696.1 coordinate 2,279,123, forward strand.
TAGAAAAGATTGTTTTTCTTCACATAAAGAACCCATAAACTCAGAGTGGAAAGCATTTTATTTTGAAAGATACACAGGAAAAAAAGAATCGTTATAAATAGGATTTGTTCACAACGTAAGTATGGATTAATTACAGGTAAAAGGAAGAAAAACAAGTGAGATGTATGTGCGCATGTGTGTAAGTGTGTTGCAGATAAAACAGATTTTGGAGGTTGAGAGACATGACGCTGCTTGTGAGGTATGAGGGAGACAGGACCGGAGGCGCCTAGAAGCTCGGCTCCCGCGGAGTGCTCAGTTGAGACTTGTCTTTGCCCCATGGCCTGCAGCGTTTATGTAGAAATTGGGGATGCTTTTACTCGTTCCAAAGCCTTACCTGATCAGACCTGCCCAGGTTTGAGTTTGGGAAAAAAAGTGTTTGAAGTAAACAGGAAAATCACTCACCTTAATGATGTGTTTTACTGGCACTGACAATGCTTTGATAGTCTGACGGATTTTTTTTTTTTTTTTTTTTTTTTTTTAATTTTTGGAGCAGAGAGNAAATGCTTTGATAGTCTGACGGATTTTTTTTTTTTTTTTTTTTTTTTTTTAATTTTTGGAGCAGAGAGACTTGGGGCAATGCATTATTATTCCTTTTGGAAAACAGATTCTCCAGTTAACCCATTTGCTATTATGGGCAAAGTAAACTTTGTGCATTCAAATTTACGGAATTGTTCTTCCTTCTAATAAAATCTACAGCAGGAATTTTCCATTAGGGGTTTCTACTGAAAATCAACAACAAAAAAAAACAAGACCATTCATTCTGTGTATCTGTGGGGCCTGTGTCTCTGCAGTGACGCTACTGCTGTTCTCAAAGGATAGATTCTTCTCTCACATGGGTTGTGGGTCCCTGAATGTGCAGCTTGTTTTCATCTTTGATGGTGATTAAGACCATAATCCAACTGGTTCAAAGAGAGTCGGTGCACCAAGCAGAGCAAGCACACGCTTTTTTTTCTCATGAGGAACATTCTTAATCTCTGCATCTAAATCTCAGCTTAAGATGGTCCAGTTTTTTGGGGGAAAAAAAAAGCTTATGTAGTTTGATTTGATATGAAACATGTTCACACATAATAGGTGTTGATTTTATAGTTGTTTTTCTTCTCTTTTTCTTTTTTACTTTTTTCTTTTTGCTAAACTTTAAAATATATATATAGATATATATACACATACATATATATAAACAATTTGAGGCCTAAGAACTGTACTATACTGAATGAAGCATTTTAATTTGGATGGGGCTAAAGATAGTTGATCTAAGCTTAGGAAAGTAGTCCTTTGAGACAGAAGTCCTAAATTCTTTTATTTTTTATATGACTTATTTTATTTATGCATTTAAGAGCTCTGGGGTACAGGCTAAAGGTGCAGTTGGTGAGAGGATTCACCAGACAAAAAAGGCAGAACCACTGAAATACACTGCTGAGGGGAGCAGCAGGTGAGGCTGGAGAGGTCTGCTGCACCATGTGGGTCAGCTCCCTGGCCAGGATGGAACTGCAGTGGCTGCTGATAACTCGTAGTGCTGAGACTTAAATCCTTGCACCCATGTGAGAGACCCCAGAGGTCCTAAATTCGTACTCTGACATGTCCCTGGCCCACTGTGACCTGGGAGGAGTGCAGTCTTGTGTTCAGATTTGGGATCCCACACATGTCGAATTATAATATTTTGAGAACTAAATTTCTCTGAGTTTCATAGTCTCAGGTCCTTGTGTAGCTTATGAAACTACACAAAGAGTAACTTGGATAGCCTGAACAAATAAGATGGTTGGTTAAACTCAGTGGACTTCAACTCTTTATACTAATGGACTGAAAGGGGGAAGAATAAATTAGAGTTTATAAAAGACTTTAAAATAAGCTCTTTTTTTTTTTTTTTTGCCAGCTCTCATTCCTTAATTCTCAGACTTGGAATAATTTAAACTTTCTTTTTTCTAAGTCCTAACTGGAAATGAAGCAGATGACCAGTAGATGAAATAAGTGGAAATACTGAGTATGGTATTTGTTTATCAGCCTCCTGGTGTCTCAGCTATAATGAGCTTAATGAATGAAAGCTTTGCAAATACATTCTCACTGCCTATTTGGTCCTTGTTCTTTTAGCAACCTAAACCAGAGCAAATCCATGTACAAATCATTATATGACATTTTATCAAAGTGAGTTAGGACAGGCTTGCCTTACAATTCAGATGTGACTTTCAGTGGGTCTACCTTTGAAGCAAGTGCTCAGATTGCGTACCCTTTTGATTAAATGAAGAGTGGTTTTATTCCATGTGTATTTGCTATTTTAAGAGACTTCAGTTTTGGGTCTCTCCATATTGACATTCAGGAAAATGTCAATTTTGTAAGGAAAGATCATTTTATTTGGTTCCTCTAAGGAGATTTATCAATTGCATATGTGTGGCATTAAATGACCAAGAATTTCTCTATTTAGAGTAGATTTTCTTATTTCACCTGGCATATGGTATGTAACTGAATATGCCCAAAGTATTAGAAGTTTACTAGAATTGTCAGCATTTATTAATGTAATTGTTATTAAAGAAAATGGAATAGTTTAGAAAAGACCTCCTAGCTTTGGTACTAGTAGGCAATTGGAAAACATACCTCTTCTAAGGTTGGACAAGCCAAAAGATTTTGCCCTGTGACCTATGAATATTATGGTACTGATTAGACAAATTATGCAACCAACTCTCATATCTACCTCTTTCTCCATCCCCAAGAAATTTACAGTCAAAGGCATTTTATAGATCCAGTTTTGGCAATATTTCTTTTACCTATTTTCATTTCCCTGTTCCATGGCAAGCCTATATATTGATGCCTCTGGATTCCATTCCTGCCCCTCTCAACTGTTCTTCAGTGTCAGCCAGAGGGATATTTCTAGCAGCTCAGATCAAGGATCCTTGAGGCCATTGCTGGTGACTGCACACTGACCTCTGCACATGTCATGCTCTGATCAAAGTGTTGCTTTTAAGCCCAATCTCCCACTATTAACAATATAATCCCTTTTTGTTTCCTAAATGCTACACATTTTTCAATACACACATGTATTATATATTATCAAATTTAATCCTTATAAAAAAACCCTGTGAAGTTGGCAGGTATTTCCCTCACTTCTCAAATGAAAAGTGTTATGCAACTTTCCTTAAGCATACCTACACACATGCATCTGGTGCACAGGGAGTGTACGTTCTGCTTCTGGGCATCTATGTTCTTCTTAGCATACTGTGCTTTCAAATACAGTCAGGGTGAGGCTTCGTGGTCAACAGAAAATGACTTCTGCTTTGTTTTCCTGCCTTCATGCCTGGTTTTCTGCAATATGCCCTTTATTATACAAAATATTCCTCTCTCCCCATTCTCACCTGTTAAGATTTCCTCTGTCCTGAAATAAGATGTCCTGGCTAAATGTTAGTGACAGTAAAAGATAGGTTATGGACTTGTGAGGTTCATTAAATCTAAAATTTCAATAATAAAAATTTAAGAAAACTTCTGTATATCCTTCCCAGCTAGGATTGCCAATTTTAGAAAATAAATCACTATTTCCAGTTAAATATGAATTTCAGGTACACACACATAAAATGTGAGCATGAAAAAATTTCATGTGATATTTGGGAGGCACTTACACTATACTTAATTTGTTATTTTTGACATTCCATTTTAACTGGATCTGCTGGATTTTATCTGCTGACTTCTTCACCCATTGCTTCAAGCAGAAGTGAAGTTTCATCTCCCTTACTAAACAAGAGTTCAGCATTAGTAAAAGGCGAAAGATTTATACGATCTGAAGAGAAACCAGAGTATGAGTTCAGCATTAGTAAGGAGACAAGACGTTTGCACGTGATTTTAAATATAACTGAGTTATCACATTGGTCTTCCATAGCCCCTTGAGTCACCTCTTTCTTCTTCCTCAATCCTTCTCTCCTCCTCTTTCCCTCCCTTACTTCTTTCTTTTTTCATTGTGCCATCATGTTTGTTTCCTTCCTCTCTGCCCTTCCTGGTAATGGTGGAAATTTGTTGGCAAAGACAACTCTTCTTAAGAGGTCTCTTTTATTATTTTTCTTGGTATTGCTGAAACATTTTAATAGATAACTCTGTAACTCCTTGGCATAGCTAAGACAGTAATGTTGCATTCTTTTCCACATTGAGGCTAACTAGAATATTATGTTCAAAGAATGTAGAGAAAGCAAGCAAGATGAAGCATGTTTCCATCCTAAACAAATGAACTGTAAAGAAATAGGAAGTTACAATGTGATAAGCTTTTAAGAGGTGTTCCAAGTAGAGGAAAGGGTTTGTTTTAATCTCTCTCCACCCACCACCTCTTACCCCAGCAAACACAGAAATATATTAGTTCCACACAGTCCCTAATTATCAACCATAGAAGTAGATATCACAAAATTATTTTTGTTCTTATGGATGTATTTAAAATGGGAGGAGAGTAAAAGTTTAAGACTTGGATTAAAGGTATTAAAGAGAAAATCTGATCTAATTTATTAAGTTACACCTTTCCTTTTTGGAAGTATATTAACAATACCTTTAGGATCTCAGTATTTCAGCATGTTGACTTCCTGTACTTATCTGGAATAAAAAAACTCAGCAATTTACCTATAAGATGGTGTAGTCTTGAAAGATATCCATCTTTGCCATTCTTAACTTGGAACCTTATGAACGATTCTAGTTGAAGAGCCCTGAAGTTCCTTAAACTTTTTTGCAAGTTCATTATAGCCCACTTAAAAGCACCTGGTATCTCAAGTGTAATAAAAATACAGTAAGAATAAAAAGACCAGTAAGCACAGCCTCTGTTTATGTTTTGAAATCCATTTGCTACTCATTTTGCTCATTTTTAAATCCTATTATATTTACACCTGGGCATCCATTTCTCTAAGGTGTAAGGAATGAAGGCTATAAAATATCAGAGTAACAATGATTCTCAACAATTATTGTTGGTACTCTTTCATGGAGCGAATTAAAACTCGTTGCTAATCTGACTTAGTTCCTGTCAGGACACTATTATACTGTATTATAGGTAGAAGCACTAAGTGGTTTACTGCTCCTCTGCACAGCAAAAATAATAATAAAACACGATGCATTATTGGCAACATTGGAAATACAATTATAGTGGTAAAACTGGCTTTCTAATTTTTTTTTGTCTTTCTTCTTGACCTCAGTATCTCAGCATGTTCACTAGTATTTTCCTATATGATATCGGAGATACCAGAAATCTGTCTTCCTACGGAATAGTAGCTAGGATTTGGATCAGTGACTTAATCTTCAGAAATTTAATGTAAAAGTACTTTGGACCACTAAAATAACTTAGTTGGTGGTTGATCTAATATAAAACTTCACAGTGGAAATAGCTAATGAGACTAAACCAGGTGACACAACAGTAAGAGCTGTTTTCCATCAAGCACTTATCCTGGACAAGAACAGTATTATAAACAGGGCATGGTTGGTCACCCCCACTCCCTATGTAGCCCTTTCAGCAAGTGTGTGGTGGGTAGTAGACTTATCTCTATATTAATGATGAGGAACCTGAAGCTTGGGCAGCTGCTACTTTGGCTGAGTCAAAGGGTTTGCTACAGATTTGACTATTCTATTCCCAGTAGCCTGTGCGGTCACCCTGCAGGTTAGATGCATGGGCACTGTCATCCTGGTGATTGGGAGATGAACCTGGCCATGCCACTTAGCATGGGAAAGACTGAGCAACTTTATTTTAAACTTTCTGAGTCTCAGTTCTCTTCCTCAGTTAAGGAGGTTAATAATATCTACTTCACCAGTTACTGTGAAGATTATATGACTCAAAGAACTTAGCAAAGTATCTAGAGCTGGGTGCAAAACAGTAAGCAAGCAAGATAAGGTCTGGGAGATATTTGTTACAGTGTTTATGAGCCTATGAGAAGACAAACATTTTTTTAAGGTATCTTGATAAGCTTCTAGAACTTTCAAACCAGATAACAATTTGGAATCCATGTTCCATTGTATTTTTGTCTTAAGTTTATTCTGTTATATGGGAACAATATTAACAAATGGTAACTGTTCCTAAATGTTAAATTCTGGACAGCAGAGCAGAGAGTTATTCCATACCCCTTCCTGCCCTACCATATATGGTAGTGACTTGAACACAGCGGGTGCTCCATAAATGCACAGGGAAACATTATACAATGTGTACACATGATACAGATACATATGCAGTAGATTCCCTGGATTTGAAATTAAAACCTAGATTAGATGCTTGTCCTCCTCCTCTTCCCTTGCTTTGTTATAAAAATGTGTTTCCCTACTTGAGCCTCTGATACCTTATTGACAAATGTGAGATAAAGATGATTTTCTCATAGAATTAACTGAAAATTAAATGAAACATGAAAAATGTTCATTAAACTGCTATGGATTACCCCAGAGGGTGAAGGATGGTGTCATTTTTGGAAGTCAGTAGAAGCTGTTACCTCTGTCCTGCCTGGACATAGTCTCCCATTGCTTCTCAACAGATTGGCACACTAGTCTTCCATTACAGAGTGTCTCACAGATTCAAGCTGTGATTCATAATTGGAATAGAGGAAGACCCCAATGAGACACCAAAATAAGTGATAGACCAAATGAAGGAGAACAAACTATGTTTTGTATTATATTGCAGAAGTTGTCTGTACCGTTCCATACAGGTAGGGGTATAAATATCTCCGATGATGAATCATTTTTTAATGTGTTTCTGTTCTTTAGAAAGACACAGTCTTCAGTAGAGATAGGGTCATTTTAGAATACAAGTGTGTGTGAAAATATAGAAAATCACCTTCAGCTTTAGCATCCAGGCATTAAGAGGATAAGTTAACTGGGAGGGACTCTTCCTAGGTCGTGAGCCTCAGTGTAAGGTGAGGCGTTGTCCTAAACCTGGGGATAAAACATATTCTTGGCAGGCAGCAGGTAAGACTAGTGTCTTCCTGACCCAAAGCTGCCTTCTTGACATACCCAGGGAGGTATTGAGTTTAGGCCTGAGGGGAGAGAAATGACAGGTGAAGTAGCCTAAAACTTTGCAGGCTGTTGGGTTAGGTGAGTCCCCCTTAGATCAAAAGAAGACTCTCTCCCTTAATAATAAGGCTGAAACAGAGTGGTGCTGTGGACCTGCTACTGCTGCAGTGAAAGGGAAGATAGGGGGTGTACATGCCTGTCTTCTGTCAGAGTTTATGTTTGTAGATGTCTCCATGAAGTGCTCCTACATGCCTACCACCTCAGTCCCCTGACAGACAGCATTCTTAATGAGAAGAGGTAAGGAAATGTTTTATAGTGAAACAAGCGTGTGTTTGGAAGTTAGGACTCATGGGTTCCAGTTCTGCCTTACTGCTCATTTCTGGCATGACCTTCCTCTGAGTCTGTTCCCTGATTTATGCATTGGAGAGTTTAACCAAGTACATCCATTTCGGTGTGGGTTAAAAGCGTTCTGTCCTGTTTGTCCCAGGTTCCCACTACAAGAGGCGTTGCTCCACAGATAATTGGATCTTCCTTTATCGCTGGGGAATGGTCAGGTCTCTTTTGTGGAAGGGAAGGGAGTACCCATATGCTAGGTGGTAGAGAGTAGCTTGTGTGGCATGAGAAGACAGACTCCCTGAATTTTCAGTTCTACCTATTCAGTTTTATTGGAGTGCTGCTTCAAACCTCAGAACCTCAATTTCTATGTCAGTAAAACAGGAGTATAATCTCACCACAATTTTCTTGCCCTGGTTGTTGTGACTTTAGGAAACATTGAAGGCAAGCTTGCACTTATTGAGTACCTACTGAATACCAGCCATTCCAACAAATGCCTTCTAGTACCGGCTTTCTGACAGTAACTGTGAATGGTATTACTTGGCAGGCGGGGCTGGTAGGGGGTGGCACTGGCAGGAGACACTAAATGAAAGGTCATTTTACCCTCCTAGGGAGATAAAGTTGCAAAATTACCAATCAGGTCTGTCAAATCTTTTAAAAGAGGCTTTCCAAATTCATACCTTCAGGCAACTAGATTGAGTCTGACAGACTCCACCCCCCATCCCTTCCAAAGGTCTGTGCCAACAAGCCACCCTCCAACAGGGAGACTGCAGCTGGCTCCCAGACCAGTGCCCAGAGCTAGCCCAGTGCTGCCTGTGACCTCTCAGAGAGGTCCCAGGGCACATTCCCCTGCCATGTTTTTTCTGCCTTGTGGTGCAGTCTGAGAACCACCCCCACCCCAGCCCTTACACCCCTCACCTATGAGGCCCCCACGGACTCCTGGCTGGTCTTCATGGTAAGCGGGTAGCAGACAGCCCACCTGCTTGATGTCAACATCTGTGGGCGCGGCCCCAGGAAGAATGTGCCGCTCCCAGCTTCAGCTCAGGTAATTAATCCCTACCACTGACAGGTGGCAACAGGCGGCCCTTTGGCGGGGGCCATCAGGAAAAGTGCTTGGAGGAAGGATTTTTTTAAGCATCAAGAGCACAATTCGTACATGTCTGGCAGTTAGACGACTGTGGCAGGAAGGAGACAGGGAGGAGAGTGAATACCTTGCCAGATGACTATGGGGCCAATTTGGGATCGCTTCCTGCTTGAGCATTACAACAGATCCACTAGGGTATGTGACCTGGGACCTATTTGCAAGCTCGTTTTGCAGTTTTCCCCTTCCGTCAGAGTTGACATAGTTTTAAGTGGGATGCCTTATTTCTAAATGAAGGAGTTGCAGCACAATTGGTGAAATGCTCTGCCTAAGGTGATTCAGGAAGTCACTGGACAGATGGAGGACTTGAACCCTGCCATTTTGACTTCCACAGTTCTTTGGGTACTCTCTACTGCCTCATTTTACAGGATAATGGATTTGGTCCTTGAATTATCTTTTGATTTCCCACCTACCCTTTTATAAACTGGTTCTTGATGATCTTTTTGTTTTCCTGCCTGCCCTTTTAAAGTTGACTTCCTAAGAGAACATCCCCATCCCATCCAGACCACATATACATATTCATTCCTCCTTCCCTTCTTTTGGATTTTGGTACTCTGTCCATTAGAACCATCACTGGACATTATTATGACACCTGTTTGGGTGGATGTAGTCAAGTACTAAAACTTTTAAAGTAAGTATCTTTTATTATCAAACATTTTTAAAAAATTATCTCTGCCTAGTTGTGAAGTTTATAACATTCCTTAAGTGGATTTGTAGAGGAAAAGGTCCAGAATATAGTATATAATTGCTCATGCAATTACATGTGATAGGTTATTCAATATATTTCAAGCAAACCATACTGAAGCTGTGTCATCTTATTTCTAGCTAAGTCTCTTTTTGTATTTTAGTGAATTGGATGTTTATATTTAATTTTTCAAAGCCTTTTGCTTAAAAATTTTGTTTTGACCTTATTTTTTTCCATTCATTCCTTATTTCTTCTCCTTAGTAATTTTTCCTCCAGCCAGATCAACTGCCAGAACTTTACTTTGTCCTTTCTGAATGCCCCATTATTTTGTATGATTTTTCTTTCCTACCAGTTCCAATTTTGGTTTCATCACCCTCTTCCACTTAATGAAGGGCCTGTTTAATTTGGCAATTCCCAAGAATACAGTTTAGAAAAGAAAAGGATAAGTGACTGAATGTTTTCAGATAGCTCTGTCTAAATTAAAATGGGTTTGTATTAGCTGATTGCTATGCTTGGATGAATATCATAGTAAAAGATTTCAGTCTTGCCTTTTTTTTTTCTTGTCATATATTTTAGGCATTATTTGAGGTACTACAATTCCCACCTCTACCTCTTGTACCTTTGACCTCTCTAATTATAAAATCATAATTAGAAGTATACCTAGCATTTCCTGTTAATGAAGGATTATTGCTTTATAGATTATTTGTAAATCTCATTACTTTTCTTTTACTCAATCCAGATTCATGCAGATGATCAGAAATTGAGACTAAAATGTTTGTGGGTGTTTTAAATATTTCTTTAGATTTTACTGTGGTTTTTTTTTTAAGATTTTATTTATTTATGCATACAGGAACTTGGTACAGGCCAGAGGTACAGATGGTGGGGGTAGTGGTTAGTTAGAGAATTCATCAGAGACAGAGTGGGTAGCACAACTGGCAGATCGACCAACTGAAATACACTACTAATGGGAGCAGCAGGCGAGGCAGGAGAGGTCTGCTGTGCCATGTGGGTCCCCTCCCTGGTCAGAGATCAAACTTGCACTGCAGTGGCTGCAAAAGTCCCACAGTGTAACACTCAACCCCTTGTGCCACCAGGGATGCCCTAGATTTTACTGTTTTTAGGACCAAACCATCTGCAATGTAGTTAATTTTCCCTAAGCATTTTGGGTCACAGATGCATGGAGTATTATATGCTATGATTAATTTTGTGGGCTGATGGTCACTAGTTCATAATTGGTATAGTATTATATTAGAAACAAATTACAAACATTTTCCTGTAGAATAGTAGCACATAAATTGGATTTATCTGGAGGCTGGCATTGGGGCATCAGGGTGGCTTTAATGCAATACCTATAAAATAGTTTTACTTGACCAGGGATTAAGAGTTAAGGTGGATTATATTATTTATTTATTTATGCCATTTGAGTTTATTTCATTCATATTCTTAGAGATTTGGGGTCAAGGTAGGCTTGTGACTTAGGACTTGCAAGTAGTTTGTCATTTCTTTGGGGAGATGTTGAAAGAGTACAGTTTTTTTGTATTCTCTTTTTGATGGAGTGGGCAAGGAGGGGCTTTGTTGCACCTTTCGGAAAGGGAGCTGTTGAAAAATTATGCAGGTGTGTGCTGATATTAGCTGGCATCTATGCATTGTGATACTGAATTACCAGTCTGGCAGCCAAGAGCGTGTAATATAGTATGTCTACTGAGGCAGGTGGTGATGGTGGGGTCGTAGTTACTGGAATGCTTTTTTTTCCCCTTTCTGTTTGCAACATATTATTAGTAAAGGAGCTGAATTTACTCTTGTTTTCTAAAATCCCCTGGAGTTATTTTATTTGAACATGATATTTGGCTTTGAGAATTCATTCCTCAAAATGCTAAACCTCCCTACCTCCCTCCCAAAACAAAATAAAACTTAGGCAAAGCTTGCTTTTCCATTTGTTGGGGATATTGTATAGCACGAAAAGTTTAGTTCATTTGTTAGTTTTGAGGCACCTCTGTTCCATCCCACTGTAGAAATACATTGTATGTGTGGATGCTCAGGTCTCTATAAGAGGATAATTTGGTTGAGGTCCAACCAAAAAAACCTTGCTTTTAATTCTTGCTCATAGATTAATGCTTCCTATTAATAGGCACAGTAATGAATAATAATAAATACATAGAATGCATACATTGATTCCTACTCTTTTTATACATTTTTGATCAGAAATGAGAAAGATTATCAACACTTCATTTTGCACACTTATTAAGAGTTACCTTACCAATGTGAACCTACTGACTGTCTAACAGATTTGCACCAGGTCATAAAATATTCAAAATAGAAAAAGCCTTATAGATCATCTGTCAGAACTCCCTCGTGTTCACCACATGAATGACTAGCTCAAGACTAAAGAAAATCATGAGTTACCAAGAATTTCTCAGTGAGTGAGTGTCAGAAGTCTGACTTCTGAGAGATCAATCACTTCCATTTTTGGAAACAAATTCTTTCACATGTCCTTTCTTTTCTTTTTCTCTATCCTAGGCTTTAGTTTTCTAATTTTACGTTAAGATTTGCATAATGTAAAGAGTCATAAATGCATCTACTTCTTCCCTATATATGTAAAAAAGATTGGTACCATTGATTGCTAACTTATGAAACCTAGGTTCTGAGTCAGTTTTTAAAACAGTTGGCAAGCATTTCATCTTATTTTTAAGTTCAAGGTCCCATGTTGAGTTTGTTGTTATAATTTAGGTAAGTGAATCTTAATGCCTAGATAAACTTAATTCTTAAACTAAAAAGGATGTGAAAATGAAGCAAAAAGTGACATGGGATATCCTCACATCCCTGCAGGAAATTGGTGATCATATTTTATTTTTTAGATGACCTCAGAGCTTTATATTTGTTTTCCTAATCACGTTTTTGTTTTTGTAAGTCACTTTGTCCCCCTGGTACCACCATGTGGTAGATGGTGATGAACACGTGGTACATGAGAAGGACATGTTCATAGGGCATGTGTCAAGCCTGTCCATTTGCTGAGTGTTTGAGCAAGTCTTGTCTCTCTGGGGCTTGGATTCCTCCTCTTAACTTACATGACTGAATCAGTCTCTAAGCTTTTCCTGGTTTACCTTTCCAAGAAAAGCTTAACAATGGTACTTAAACTGAAACTGCCTTGAAACAAATGACTCAATAATAGAGAAATAAGGGGACTCCCTGGTGGCCCAGGAGTTACGTCTCAGTGCTATCAGCTATAAGGACTGAGTTCTATCCTAGCCAGAGAGCTAACCCACATGCACAGCAGATGTCACCTACCTGGTCTGCTGCTCCCCTCAGCAGTGTATTTCAGTAAATCTGCCTGCTGTGCTCCCCACTCTGTCTTTGGTGAATCCTATCACCTCCTGGACCTCTGGCCTATACCCCATTCCTTCTATACAAAAGTAATAATGATAATAATAATAATAATAGAGATATAGAACCAAATCATTGGTTACAAATATGTAAAATCAGTCATTAGAGTGGGATGGACTTGTAGCACTGTTGCTAGTTCTCCAGAAGTTAGTAAACATGAGATTGTTCCCATGTTGCCCATATTTAATGATATAACCTTTAGAAATGATTTCTTCAGGGATGCCCTCGGATCCTTCAAACTAAGTAGGATTCATGTTCTGTCCTCCCCCCTCTGTTTTTTCATCAGAAACCATCACAGTTTTAGAAGTGACTGATGTTAATGCTTCCTTTAAGCCAAGTTGCTTAGGGTAAGGGATCATTAGCTGCCTGCAACCCCGTACAGAGCTTCACCTGCAGCAGAGGCTCTGTACATTTTTGTTGAAATAATGAACCAAATTTCCTCTCTAAGTTTACATTTTCTATTTGAATATTAAGGGAAGAAGGAGGTTTGGATAAGATGTGCTATAATGTCCCTTCTAGGAATGTAACATCTTTCTTTAACTCTCTAAGTGTGCAACTATTTTTCAAGTTGATGCTACTGATACTAAATTAACTCCTTAAAATTTTTAATGAGGAGGTATTTCAAACATGAAAAAGCATAAATAAGTCAAGACACCCACATATCTACCAAAATGTTAATTTTTCCTTAATGATTTTAATCTTTTCTTAAAATATTACAGATAAAGACCTTCCTTCATTTTATCTCATTCCCCTCATTCATTTCAAGAAAGAAGTATCTATATGTCAGAACATGGATAAATCTTGAAAATGTGTGATGTGAAATAACAAATTAGTAAATTTTGAGCAGTGTAATGTAAATACATTTTAGGGATATAAAACCTATTACATATACTTATGCTTATATTCCTCTTATATATAAAAGATGAATGGAAGCAGATATGCCAAATTCATTTCACTTTATTAAACAAAGTAGATAGACACAGTTTAGAACTTGATGATTACTGGAGACACATATGAACTATGCGATTAATCGTATGTGGTTAATATTCAAACTTAAGAACACTTTTGTTAGCTGGTAACAATCACTTCCTGATCATGTTGAAATAATTTTTCACAATGACCCTCCCTAAATTACTTAAGCTACATTAGGCACTTTATGTAAAGGGACATAGAAATATGAGGCTTCAGTAATAATCATAATACATGACTTTTATATTGGTCTTTGCAGTTGATTATCCTATTGACTACTTTCATATCCATGACATTTTTTTAATCTGTAAGAAATGTATATTAAAAAAACCTGTGGAGTTAATATAATTACATAAAAATATGGAATTTAAATAGAAGAGGCAAAACTTAAGTGTGACCTTTTGACTGCTAGCCCCATAAATGTTGCTGAAGATTATTGGTCTTGGATAAGAGTTCTTCTCCATGGCTCTTAACTATGAGAACTAAGCCCTTTCCTCTTTCTCAACAAATCAGTCTGTTAGTTCCAGTATTACCTCATGTTGTTTTATTTTCTTTATTCAGAGTTAAAGCTAATTATCTTTTCTATTCTCTATTTGTTGAAGACTCCATTGACTCAACTGAGTCTCAATGAGCTACTGAATATTGGGAGTCCAGTGTTGAAACAAACTCATTCCTTCTGCTTTGATTTTAGAAATGGGATAAGCAAATAACGGGTGATATTTTTATAAGCACCTTTTGTTCTAATGAATAACCTTTCTTGGCCTGTTTTGGTGTATCCACGTAGGTCTTTCATGATTAAAACTATAAGGTTGAATTTAAATTTCTTCCATCTCTCTTCATTTTCATTCATTATATTTTAGTTTAAGCCTTCCTCATTTTTGTCTAAATTTTTCCTGATGAATCATCCTTCTTCCTACTTTGCTTCACCTTTGCTCCCACTGCTTGTTTTACTTGATATATAGGATTGATAAGGTCTTCTGCCTTCCTTAGTCTTCAGTGACTCTTCACCTGCCGGTATAATCAAAATGTTTCTTATGACATCCCCAATGTTACAATAACCAATTCTTCAGAATTCAGTCACTGCCTTTCTAGCTTAGCCTCATTGCTTTGTGCTCTGCCCCTCTTTCTTCTCCCTCCAGCCCATCTATAGTTTAGTCTTAGGTAACATCTCTGACTATATTCATGATGTTCTTCTTTTTGGGAAGCCTGCTCTCTGCTCTTTGATTCTCCCATTGTCCATCCTTTGGTGAATCAGTCACTTGTGTTCTAAGGCTTATTTTAAATATCACTACCTCTGTATATCCTTACTCTCTTCTTTAGCCATCTCCATTTCTGGCTTCAGTAACTATTATTTTCGCTTGGATTATGTGTAGTACCCTCCTTTCTGGTCTCCAGTTTCCATTTTTGATGTATAAAATGTGTTCTCATAACAACCGTTATGATCTTATTAAATATCTGATTCAAATCAGATCATGTCACCCCTTATGCACCTCCACTGTCTTCCTATCTTGCATCAAAGAAAACTGGAAATCTCACCCTAGGCTAGGTGGTCTTGTGTGATGTCAGTCATATTTTTCTCTCTAATCTCTGATATTTATCCCCATAACTGTAGCCTTTGGTTTCTGCGATGCAGAAAAATATACCTCCATGACAGACATACTCACTTACTTTCTCTAGTACTTGGAACACTATTTCCCAAGTTTATGCTTGTTTTATTCCAGTGCTGCCTTCAGATCTTTCTTTAACTATTATCTTAACAATGGACCATTCCCTGATAACCCTAGATAAAATAATGACTTCCTTATATAACACTTTCCAAATCATGGCTCTTGATTCTCTGTCTCCTTTAAATTTACCCTGGTTTTCTTATTTTTTCTTTATAGAACCTATCACCATCCGATATAGTATTTATTCTAGAATGTTCACATCTTTAGAGTATTAACTTTGCTCTTGTTCATTACTCAATTTCCAAACCTGAAATAAGGCCTGACTATAGTAGTCGCTCAAAAAATATCAAATTGATTAACTACTAGTAGCCTACTCTATCCTCTTTAATTACATAATACTTTTCACATACTTCTGTTATACCTAGCATGCTCTGGTTGTTGGTTTTTATACTGCTTCTGGACTGTCAGCCACTTGACTATAAAAAATGAGTTATTTTTTCCCTTCATTTATTCTGTGACTCAAGGACCTCTTACATAGTGAGGATACATACATTCCTGTATACTAGGGTTTTCTCTCTGTTCCCATTGCAGGACAGAGTATCTGGCATTACAGACTGTATGTTCACTAAGTGTTTATTAATGAGGTAGAAATTTGTCTCATTTCTATTTTAGTTTTGTTAAGTTATTAGCAGAACCACAAGATTATATATTGTTTTATTGCACTTCTGTGAAATTCTAAAGATTCGAAAGTACAGTAAGAGAAAACAGGAACATGATTACTGGGGAAGGGCATGGGGAGGCAATTCACTGCAAAGAGGCAAATGATAATTTTGACATTAAGGCAGAAAAATGGAAGGAATGTATGAGAGGGAATGAAAATGTGTTATATCTTGATTGTGGTACTACTTTACACTTTGTATTTTTCAGAACAAAAATGATTAATACAAAAAATAAAAACACACTCACTGAAAAGAGTAAATCAAGCCTTAGAATGAAAGAATTTAAGGTTGTTGGGGAGCATTTTAGAGGTGAATTTTTAAAGTTGCAGAGAAGGGGCAAAGGGGACAGGAAGGTGGAGGAAAAAAAAAGAGAAGTTAAAAAGATTCAGTGTGTTCAAAATTGCAGTCTCTGATGACTAGAATCCCCCAGGTATTTTAAAATCTTGGCATAAATCATATTTCTATTTTTTGTGATTTTACAGAAAAGCCTGAAAAATCAGTGAAGATAGTTTCTAGTGCATAAGGGAAGCAAGCCAGTCCAAGGAATTATGAATACATTGTAAGTCAAGGAGACTGAATTTAGTATTGGAAAAATATTAATCCTCACAGAACCAATTTTCAGACAATGCAACAAACAGACTAACAGAAGCTAGCTGGGTAAGAAAATCAACCACATAAGTCCTATCAAGTGCAGGACCTTATTCTTGAGTACCCCACAGATGGAAGAGAAACTGACACACCTGAACTAGGAACACTAGTTGAATTCCTTCTAGTCCAGCACTTTTTCAATTGTATCACTTGTGGCCTCTTCCTGCCATGATTTGAACCAACATTACGCTGAGTAATAAAGATATTAATGTTAATTAGACAACTGTTGAGTTCCATTTTTATGTTAGATAAAATTGTATACCTTTTAAATTGATTCAGAAAGTAGCACAAGGTTGGGAGTTAGAAAAATATAAAAGTACTAATGAGCCTAGAGAAGAGAGGAGAGCCCAGGAACTGTCCTTACAGGGCTGGGACTGGCTCCTATGTACTGATGGCTGTCACCGCAGGCAAGTCCTCTCCGTGCCTCATTTTCTTATCTCTAAAATGAAGATAATAATATGGATCCATTATCTGTTATCTGCAATTCTGAAATTCACAGAGCTCTGCAAACCCAAAGCTGGTTTTGTTTTGATTTAATTTCTTAAGTTCTTGGCAAATTCATTTGGTGGTGAAGTTGGATCTGAACTTGAGGTGTATAGCCATTTTATAGTTAAGAGAAAATTCCTGAATTTTGTAGAAATGCTAAAGTGTCATTATGGGATACTATCCCAGATCCTAGTAGAGGTGTTCATAATATATGCAATATGAACTTTACTCCCTTTCTATAATCTAAACAATTCTGGGTTCTGAAATATCTGGCCTCTAGGGTTTCAGATAAGAGATAATGTACCTGTAAGACCTTCCTCATAGGTTGTATGAGGATGAATGTCTTACAACAGAACTCAGAAATACTGAAGCTATTATTATTTATCATAAAATTAGATTCCCACCCTTACCCCTGAGAATGAGTGAGGACTGTGCCTAAATTTATTCTCAGAACTTATATTTTCGTATGTCAAGCTTGACATATAGTACATCAATTACTGAAATGGAATGTTTCTCATAACTGTCTTGTAAGTCTAACTTACTTTTTTTGCAATCCTTTTTTTTTTTCCTTGCAATCTTTACATTCTTGGAAGGACACTTTATTTGCCTTTAGGTGTAAGCTGACAGACTTATTTTTCAGTCATGTTTCCTAAGGTGTATCTTATGAAACTCATAGTTAGATTATATTATCTCCTAACTAAAATGCAAACAAATGGAGATGTTTAGATTTTTGGAATTTTCTATAAAAGCAGGATCATTAAAGATAATACGTCTTTGTAGAGTCATTGGTTAAAAACACTAGAGCAAAAATATCCACCTAGATTTTATTCAGTGTTTCCCAAGTAGAATTTTCTTTCTGTGGTTGATGTTTGGCATGCTTCCTATTTCTTTCATCTATGCAAAACTCTTTTTGCTGTGTTTAATCCTTGACCTGTGGGCATGGAGAACTGATTATGAAATATATTTTTTGTATTGGGAAATTTTTAACTGAAAATTTCATATAATGAAATACTTGGGAGAAAAAGAAAGATTACTTAAATAAAGATTATGCTTCAAGAGGACTAAATAAAGAAAATATTTTTAAATGTGCATTTTTGTAGGTCATTTACCTTTAGCTACAGTTGTGTTGACAATAACAGTCATAAACCTCTTTTTCATTCTGACTCCTATTTCCCAGTGTCTTTCTCTTGGTGTGTGTGTGTGTGTGTGTGTGTGTTTACCCTTTGTTTGAGAGTTACTAGGTGCCCTATTCTTCCCAGCAATCCCAGTGTCTGGGGGAGTGGAAGGGGAGTTAATCCTTACAGCAGAATGAGTGGGACTACACTAACTTGGAGACCTGGGATGATAAAGTTCAATATAGTATGAGAATTAGAATGAATACTTTCTGTACTGGTTCAAAGGTATAACCAGAAAACAGCAGCGAGTAGAATTTTTATTTTTTCTTTCTGGTTCTGGGTCTTGGGATTTCTCCACTCTATTTTTTTCAGTTTTGCAAAAAAAACAAAAATGAAACAGACTCTTCCTGCAAATGACTCCTCCCATAGTCCATATCGTTTATTACCTTATGCTGTGATATTACGAGATAAATATAATACTTTGGAGAACTTTTGCTTTGTAATTTTCTATATGGTGAACCTAAGATAGAATTTCTTCACTTTCTGCCAGATAATCCATCTTAAATATTTTTCCCATAAGCTTATGACTCTCTATAGAGTATTGTGAGAGCACTATTAATTACTCTGTTAAATATCACTCCATACTCAGTAAAAACATTGTTTTTCCATTTAATTTCTGGTACTTTATGATCCTGCTCATAGGAAAAGTTATTTAAACTGCACTGAGACTCAGTTACTTCACATTAAGAAGACGATAAGGGGAAATAATAACATCAATATGTTTTGGTAAATGTGAAATTTTAAAGAAATAAAAAGTTCTTTAAAATAAAAAAAGTACGTCTGATGTGTGTGTGTGTGTGTGTGTGTCCCTCTAGTAAGATTGCTAGATGCCATGTAGAGAGTAGCCAGTAATGTGCAGGTGGCTATAAACGCTGCAAAAAGTAGATATATGTTCCTTGTTCCTATTTGGGATGTAACGATATCTCCTGTGGTTCTTATCTTCTCTCCATCAACCCTTCTCTAAGCAGTATTCCACTGAATTGAAAAAACTGTACTGCCAAATTGCAAAGACATGCCCCATCCAGATCAAGGTGATGACCCCGCCTCCTCAGGGTGCTGTCATCCGGGCCATGCCTGTCTACAAGAAAGCTGAACACGTCACAGAGGTGGTGAAGCGCTGCCCCAACCATGAACTGAGCCGTGAATTCAATGAGGGTAAGGAGAATACAAACCTGAAGCTGCTCAAATTAACTCTTGTTGATAGAGATCCTGTGGAGATTTTTGTTTGGGACCCTACCTGCTTCCAACCTCTGTGATCTGGGAGAAACTGAGTCACCGTTTTAGCTGACAGAGTATCTGAGGATACAATATATAAAAATTGTTTTCTGGATATACAAATAATGGATAAATGCGTCCCTTTCATAATGATTAGGATATACAATACAGGCTTTATATATATATGTATAAACACACACACACATGAATGCTATGAAATGAACTAACCTTACTTCTCAACTACAACTACTATTTCCTTTTTTTTTTTTTTTAATAAGTGGGAGAACAATATGTCATCTAGTCTATTCAGCCTGGGCTAGGGCTCCCAGCTTTTGTTTCTTCTCCAGAGTGATTTTTCAAGACTAGACCAATCAAAGCTAGAATGGTAAGAAGGACAGCATGAAAGGGTGAATTATGAAACAATTAGAAGAGGAACATGGGAAAGGAAAAAAAGTGAATGAAAATAGTGGATAAGAGATATAAATAGGAGCTCTGGCACATCAGCTGGGTGGGAAGACAGTGCAATGAAAGACTAGGCACCTGGAGTAAGTATCTCACAGTCCCTTTAAGCTCAATATCCATCCATAAGTCATGCTCTGAGTTCTGAGCCTCAGATTCAGCAATAGCTTTATAGAAGACATCATTATTTTCCAGGGGTACCTCATACCCAATATTCTAAGATTGTATAAAAGGAGTTTAAGTATACAGAAAAGTATAAAAGAAGGACTGGAGAAAGCATGTGGACTCAATTAAGAATGATGAGAGTGCAGGAGGCTTGGGAGTTAGAGTACTTTCTATAGAAAATAGATTTTAAAGGAAGAATGATATATAACTAGAAAGTATGAGTGATGAGAATATAAAACATGGCAGAAAAAAATAATGGAAGAAGCGAATAGACAGAAGTTTAAATAGGGAAAATAAAGTTTAAATCTTCTCACTTTAACACCACTATTTTCGACACATTTCTATTCCTCATCACTATTCATACCTTTACAATCTTTCTTTTAATTTCACAATATGTCTGAAGATCATTCCATGTAGATAAGGTTTATTATAAGTTTTCATAACTGCCTTTGATTATTCAAGGTGGCATGATTTTTATTTTTTAATTGTTTCACGTTGCTTGATATAATAGGTCTTTTTAGTTCTTGCAATAATGTACGATGCTTTATAGAACATGTTGATACACAGGGCGTTAGATTTTCATTGAATGTCAGTTTTTGTGGAATAGAAATATGTTATCAATAGTTGAGAATACTTTTATAGCTCCTTATTTTTGAATCAGATTCTTGCTTGTTTAGCTTTGTACTGTGCCAATTATCACAGTTTTATGAAATTTTGCTTACCCTCTTGTTAAAATGTGCCTCCCTTTTCTTATTCTCCGATTTGGGTTTTTTTCCAGCACAGCAAAACCAATGAGTTACTAATTTTTATGAAGAAAAAAGGGCTATAGATGGGGGCTTTAGGATGGAGAAGGAATAGATAAAAGGAAAGCTATATCCTTGCTGCCATTTGCTTCTTTTTTGGTACTTTTGCTGGTAACTTTTGGGGCAGCATCTTCGCTTACGCTTTTTTTAAAAATTAATGTGTCTCTTGAAAAAACCAACCATGTCAAATGCTGGCGAGGATGTGGAGAAAAAGGAACCCTGGTCCACTGCTGGTGGGAGTGCAAGCTAGTCCAACCATATGGAAGGCCGTATGGAGGTTCCTCAGTCTACTAGAGATGGAACTACCATGTGATCCGGCAACCCCGCTCCTAGGGATCTACCCAAAAGACACAAAAACACTGATCCGAAAGAGCACCTGTACTCCTGTGTTTATCGCAGCACTATTTGTAATTGCTAAGAC
>JAGFMF010011696.1:2300494-2393450 GCA_019455555.1 Galemys pyrenaicus
GAGGTGATGGTGCACGGGTGAAATGGTGGTGGGTACCCCCTGGGGACTACAAATGATGTCAAATATAACTAATAAAAAAAAAAAAAGAAAAAAAAATAACAAAAAAAAAATTAATGTGTCTCTTATCCTTCCACTTTTCAGTGAAGCTGGCAAAATTCCCTATGCTAATCAGATCAGAATAAAAACTTGAGTCATTAACTTGCCACACTAGAAACCTCAAACTATTCTCCCAAAGATAGATGAACATTCTAGCACTTGCTGTTGCTATAAAGGAGGTGGTAACTCATGTATTAGATACTGGCAACAGAATCTCCTCCTTTTTTTTTTTTTTAAGGTTGTATGTTTCCCCTATTCCACAACCTATTTCTTGTGTCACCAACTTTATGTCCTTACAGTTCCCATTGATTTTGTGTATTTGGAGTATGCTAGAATTAACTATTTTTATCTTTCTCTGTTTTTCAGGACAGATTGCCCCTCCTAGTCATTTGATTCGAGTAGAGGGGAACAGCCATGCCCAGTATGTAGAAGACCCCATTACAGGAAGACAGAGTGTATTGGTACCTTATGAGCCTCCCCAGGTAAGAAGATAAGGACTGGATAGATTTGAGATAGCAGTAACTTCATGAATAGAGGGTGTTCTGAGCATCTATTTTTCTACTAGTTCCTGTCATCAAATATGTTACCATTTTGTATTTTCTCTCTTCCTCTTCTCCATAAGCTCTTTCTATGTCCTCCAAAACTCCTAAATGTGTCATAAATTAATTTGGTAACATGGCTCCATGCCTTCTTCCCATCTTAAAAACATATAATAATTGAACTTGCAAGTGGAAAAACATCTTATCCAGGGAATCTTAACTGGCAATTGAACTGGTGGTCATGGATATACATGACCACTAAGAATTTGTATATTAGTTTGCAATGGGGAGCCAGCTAAGAGGGCTAGCCTCACTGAAGTATGAATGAACAGATGACTATTTCAAAAAGTAGAGCGGATGGCCTGGCTGTATGGACTTTAGCTTGTGACTCTCCACTGGGCTCCTTAGTTTCAGATGGCCTCACCTATGACACAACACTTTGGACTAGATTTAAATCTGAGGACATTTTAAGCTGTTTATGGAAGTGTACATTCAATTGAATGTTGCATTATTTTATTCAATGGGCATATGACTGTATAGTCATTTTTTCATCTCTCCCTTTTAAGTGATTTTTAAGATATGTCACCCTGTTTGAATTTTTGAATTGGATGATGTGGGTCAGCTTATACATGGTTAGGGTAAAAATAATTATTTTAAGAAAGCATTTCTTAAAAAAAAAAAGAAAGAAAGCATTCCTCACCTTATCTAGCGTCTGTTGTTGTAAACAATGACTTTAAGTTTCCCAAGAAACAAGATAGAGAATCTACAGTGGGTTTCTGAGAAGAAAGCACATCACGTCAACGAAGCAGAGTTGTATAAAAAAAGGAAAGGACTGGGCAAGACAAATATCTGTTCAAACCTTTGTTAACACAGACTCTTCCCCCCCACATTCAGGTTGGCACTGAATTCACGACCGTCTTGTACAATTTCATGTGTAACAGCAGCTGTGTTGGAGGGATGAACCGCCGTCCAATTTTAATCATTGTTACTCTGGAAACCAGAGAGTAAGTGGCATATGCAGAATTGTCATTCAGCAAAACCATGGGCAGAGGGCAAAGTGAACTTGTGTCTCCTTTATTATTACCTTGGCATGCACAGAAAAGAACTACCCTTGATTTTGTCCTTTGTGCTTTAAATCCTTGCTGCAAACACTTACATAAAAGATCTAAGAAAGTGGAGACAGAACCGGTGGATAAAGACTGAGGGGGGAAAAAGAACTGGGGAGGTGTACAAGTCGCTTCATACCTGAATTCTTGACATTTGACTGGAATAGTTTCTTATTAGACAGTGTTTGTTTTCGTGGGGCCCCCAAGGCATTTAACAGTTTCTTTGAGTAAGTCTGGGCTGCCTACGGGGATTTTATCCTGAGACATCCACTGGCTTAACTCAAGTTTCCTTCAAAATATGTAGCTAAATACAGCTGTTCAGCTAATGGCTTGGAGGTTCTTTGCAGAGCAAATGGAATGTTATTTACTAACACTGCTTGTGGCGTGTTAGCACTTTTGTGTGGTGCCAAGTGCTGATGGGTCCATTCTGAAAGCTGGGACTGAGCCGCTGGTGGTGGTGGTGGCGGGGCTCTGGGGATGGCCCGGGGGCGTGGCCACGGGAGAACTCCAGGGGCTTGCAGAATTCCTTTAACTTAACTCTTTCTTCCTTTTTCCTCTAATTCCTAGTGGGCAAGTCTTGGGCCGACGCTGTTTCGAGGCCCGGATCTGTGCTTGCCCAGGCAGAGACAGAAAGGCGGATGAAGACAGTATCAGAAAGCAGCAAGTCTCGGACAGCACAAAGAATGGTGATGGTACGAAGCGCCGTAAGTAGCTGTAGTGGCCCGACGGGGTTGGGTTGAGTTGAGATATGGGGCTAGAGAGTATTTCAGAAGCTGCTTAACCGAAGTCTGTAAGTGACAACTATGACTTGCAACCCCAGAGCAGCTGTGGGAAGGTCAGTCACCTGTAGGTGTACTCTCCATCCTTATACAGGGAAAATGTGTGACTCCCAGACCAGTAGCATCAGCATGGTCAAAAACTGGGTAGAAATGCAGTCTCTGTTCCCAATTTAGCTGAGGCAGAATTCTTGGGGTGAGGCCCTACAACCTGTATGAGTTAAACTTTGAGAGGCAGTCTCTTTGCCTACTAGATAGGTTTGCCTTTCTGTTGTGGAGCATGAAGGCTGAAAATAGCACCTGCCTACCTCATGAATCTGTAGGAACCATGAAAATTAAGAATGCTTTTTGTAACACACAGTCTGAGCAGTATACTGATGTGGGTTTCACTGAATCTTGATATGTAGGATCCTCTGGTGAACTCAGTTATTTCATCAATAAGGAGCCTAAGTGATTTGGGTCTGTTACTTGTGTACTTTTTTTTTTTTTTTAAGCAGTAAATGTGTATGCTTAAAGGCAATGTTTCATGGAATCCACAGTACAAGATAAAGAGGAGCTGCTCTGGATGTAGAGATAGGCACTAAGGGTAGTCTGTGGTCCCATTCTCTACTTGGAACCCCCCTTTACCATGAGGTACATCCCCACAGAGGGCTCCCTCTTCAAGGAACAAAGAGCAGGAAACACTGATCCATATGTGCTTCTAACTTGTGAGATTTGACTCTAGAAGTGGCTTGCATAAGCCTGATATCATTACAGGCATTTTAACACATCACACTACAATTTATTCAATCGGAAAGTTTTTAATCTTATTGCTGATTAGTATCCATAAAAATAATTGTATTGCTTTTTATAGAACAAAATGTTTTGACAACTAGTAACATTAACTTCTAGCTTCTTAGCATAATTTTCTTTTCCTGTTGCTCATTCTCTGATTACTCTTGAAAAAAAAAAAAACACTTATTTTTTATAAATAATTTTACTTCCACCCTAATTTTACTCAAGTCTGACTAATGGTGTAGTTCTTATACTAGTTATCTACAAATGAATGACTTTCAGTAAAAACAGATTATCTTAATTTTGGTAGGAGATTATTTCTAAACACGGAATCCTAGGCATAGTTTCTAATAGTGAAAACCTTACGCACTTATGAGATAATACACTCATCTTTCCAAAGAGAAAATTGAGGGCCTGAAAAGTGAGAACACTTGTCAGAAGTTGTATGATCTATGTACTCAAGTGAGAGGGGAGAAAACACAAGATGGCATGTGTAACTTGTAGCCCCAGAGCAGCAGTGGGAAGGGCAATCACCTTTACAATGTGACAGTGTGCATTTACCTCCTGGGAAGATAAATGATCTGAAAAATAAAACACAAAACCAATTTATCTTCCTTTCCTTAACAGCTGTTCATAGACCCAGGCAATAAGGCACAGGGAATCCTGCAGTACTACTGAAGCCAAAGGCGATTTCCCAGCTTCCCCAAATTCTTTGTTTCACTTCTGCCTCACCCTACCTCCACATCATTATTATGAGGTTAACACTTAATATAAAAGCTAGCCCTGCCCATTAAATGGATGCTTAGAACTAGGAACCCTGTTCTCTCAGGTTTCACTACAGCTACTTTTTGTTTAATAAATGCATTATTGCTTCAGAAATGTTCCCAGTATGAAACTTGCATTTTTCCTCCACCAGCTTTTCGTCAGAACACACATGGCATACAAATGACATCTATCAAGAAACGGAGATCCCCAGATGATGAACTGTTATATTTACCAGTGAGTTTCCATTGGGCACTCATGACTGTTTCATTTTCACCTTCACTTTTACTCTTTTGTCATCTTCTGATTATCTGTGACAATAAGTAAAGGGGTAATGGTGGCCATTGAGGTAAAACAGAGAAAATGTACATTTTTTTAAAAAATTAGGAACTTCTCCCTTCCCTCCGGAGTTCTGGGATAAATTAGTACTATAGGATCTACCTACTACTCACCCAGACCTACCCTTCCAATAGAATTTTACTTACCCAAATATTTAAAATTAACTTACATTTCATTATTTAAGAATGACAAAATTATCCTAGACTACATGGCTGGTTCAATTTGGAACTAGAATTTTGTCAGAAAGACTTCACAAAGTTGATAATACCATTATGGAGAGATAACTCTGATTTCTGTTAGACAGTACTATAAAGAAAGCCAAGCAAGACAGAATCCTCAAGTATATATGAATAACCAGAAAACTCGACCCAATTATGCTGTGATGATATAATTTATTCTTAGACTCTTTTGGTCACCAAGGTGTCCTTTTTAAACCAGTGTTGTAGTTCCTTGAATTCTTACTATTCTGAGGTCTTTGCGGACTAGACTGGCATCAAGGTGGAGTAACCAGTATAGTCTTTGAGTGTAGTCCTGGAATATACCACCTAAGCTAACCCATGAGGCAGTCAAGCAGGGCCAGGAGATTTGAAGATTTGACTGGGAGCTTTTGCTTGAGACTAAATCTAAAGCAACTCAACAAGTTTATGTGAGCCATACCTGTTTCTATGCCTTCACTGAGCCTTGACCATTAAGGACATGGACTTTTTTTGCTGGTAGGACAATCAGACAGTGACTTAGCTATTCTCAGTCTTATTTCTCAGTCTACATATAGAAACCAAATTTTGAACTTTAAGTTGAATTTGTCCCCATATATTAAATATTGTAGAAGACCTGATATGTTTTCAATTGCCAAAATAGAAATCACCTGGAAGTTATTATTTTTTTAAGAAATTTAATTTCCACTAATGAAATCCATGTAATCAATTGCATTTTATGTTTAGTGAAAAATTGGTTAAGTTGAAGCTTGGGAACAAATATCCAGCTCTATTAATATAACAGGAATTTTGTTTGTATTTGTTGAGTGGCAAATATGCTAGATCCTGTGCATTTAGAGATAAATAGGATAGAGTCCTGAGCATCGAAGAACCTGCCTTTTAGTGAGAAAACAGTTGAAACAATAAAGTAACTGCTTCAACAGAGCCAGGAATGAAGCTGTGGGAGCACAAAAGAAAAAAGAATCCACCTGGAACACTGAGATTAGAGAAAGTGTCTCAGAACTGAAACTAACAATGGAATGAGTAGGAATTAATCCAACAAAAAGTAGAGAAAATCTTTCAATTTCTGAATTTTCAAAAATTCTGCCTCTCATGCTCAGGAATGGGATTGGCATGAGACTTGAATGGGCATTTACTCCCTACCTGGCCCCTTGCCTCCCTCTGGTCTTGGCCCTGCTGATACTTTTAAAAGCATTTTAGAGGCCCTCTAAAGAGAGAAGCACATTTTAGCCCAGCTGAAACTTTTGTCCTTCCAAAGGTAGTTAGAGTTAATTTTCATTATTTGTCATAGTTTCATTTTCTAAAGTCATTTTCATGCTGTTCTAGCAAATACTGAAGTATTGCTCCTAGGGTAACTGCAGGATTGAGTTTTGTATACCCTCTTTTCACACTATTTTTATATATATGTTTTTTTTGAGGAATGTGTTTTTATATATATATATTTTTTAATTTACATATATTTGATATTAGTTGTAATCCCCATGTAATCCCCATCACCATATCACCAGTGCACCATCACCTCAGTCCCCGTGCTCCTGTCTGCCCTCAACCCTCCCCTTCCTCTCTCCCCACCAAGTGTCCCCAATTTGTCCTTGTCTTTTCATTTTTGGTTTTTGTGTCTTTATTGTTGTTATTATTATTGTTCTTATTCCTTTCCTTGATCCTTATTTGGTTCCCTTATATTCCTCCTAGGGGAGGAACCATCCGGTATTTTTCTTTTGCCTTCTGACTTACTTCGCTGATCATAATCCCTTCCAGTTCCATCCATGTTTTTTCACAGTATTTTTAGCACCTGATCATTATGTAATCTTGTTTTATGTGTATTTCTGCTTAGGAATATTTTATTTAATAGACAGTGTTGATTCATTAACATTGAACTCACAACCAATAGTACTATGACTGACAGAAGCTTATCTAACATATGTATTTTATCTGTCAGGTACTTCACCACCTTCTTGTTGAAAGAAACATGGAGCAAGAAACTTAGGAACATGCAGTACATTCAGGGACAGTTTTAAACAGAAAATCCACCACCAAAAAGTACAGAAATTAAACACATGGCACTAGAGAGA
The DNA here is from genome assembly GCA_019455555.1 of Galemys pyrenaicus. Taxonomy (NCBI): domain Eukaryota; kingdom Metazoa; phylum Chordata; class Mammalia; order Eulipotyphla; family Talpidae; genus Galemys; species Galemys pyrenaicus. The sequence continues at coordinate 2,307,174 of JAGFMF010011696.1, forward strand.
ACAAGAAAAGGACACTTGTTCACCATATGACAAATGGAAGGCAGTACATTGCTTTGCTCTGCCTCTGCTGGGAAGGCTCAGGTGTGGCAGGCTCAGATTTGCCATCATTCAGCACATGTCTGCATGACCGCAAAGTGCCACCAGTGTTGGTTTTCATGTTATAAAACAATGTTAGCAAGATGGTGAATTTGCCAATATGGAATCAATGAATAATGTAGTCTGTCTTGATAGTTCTACAAATCTTCATCTTTCCTTCTGCTCTCTTTCATAGGTGAGGGGTCGGGAGACCTATGAAATGCTGTTGAAAATCAAGGAGTCCCTGGAGCTCATGCAGTACCTTCCTCAGCACACGATCGAGACATACAGACAGCAGCAGCAACAGCAACACCAGCACTTACTACAGAAACAGTGAGTGTGTCATTTTAGGACTTCGAAGTGTGACTACTTATATGGGCTAGCAATAGGGTGATTGGAGGGTGATGTAGGAGATGAAGTAGTGAGACAGCAGAACACAATAGGTCCTGATGAGCTGGTATGGGGCCCTTTTTCAGTTCTTTCCTTTAAGAAGTTGCTTCTATTTTCTGAAATTGAATCCAAATCATTTTAGGTGAATTCAAAGAGACTCAGACTAACAGATCTCTTTCTGTACACCCCTAATCTAAGCATTTTGAGTACATACACTCTACTAGTAGTAATGTGAATATTTAAAAAGATTACATCTTCCCTTACTCCACTAGATTGCCTCATACTCTTTTGGAATGCATACCTGATCCACTTTGGGGAATACTATTATAACTAGGGATAGCATATATATTAAGTGACTTCTTTGAGTGCTGTGTTAAGAAGCATTTTGAAACCTAGTGTATGTTCATTGGGAAAATCTATGGGAGTAAAAGGGGCAAAGTGGCATCCTATTGCTAAATTTTAACATCCCTGTTCTAAGTTGTCTTCCAGCTCTATATTTTTACATAAAATGGACCAGATTTTACAACCATTTTGGAATATACTCAACCTATTTATATTTAATTTTTACCTTCACTCTTGAATATTTGATGTTAATTATTTTATGACTAACCAGAATAGTATCGTTCTTATGAAAGGAAGGGAAGTTGGTGAATTGAATTTGTTTATACTTATCCTTCTATGGTTAATAAAAATCACTTATTCTTAAGATATTTTGTCTATACTGAAAATAATAACAACATCTATAGATCAGCTAAAATGTCTCAGTTTTGGGCCAATTTTAATAATTTAGATGTTTGACTTCACTCTTTTAGGCAAAAGGAGATTAAACCAAAACCATCTTGCATAAGGCAAATATTGTCTTTATCATTGAAATGCAAATGAACAATAGGTAATGGTTCTTTTCTAATTACACTTTAGCTACTAGACTGTGGTAGCTATGGAAAGTATGTTAAAGAGAGCGTGCTATGCTTTTTTATAATCAACATAAATGCAGTTAAAGTGACTGGACTCCCTCTCTGGTAGCTTAGAGGGATACTCTGTGCACCCACTGGCTTCAGGGTATGTGGAGTTGTCAGCACCTGGTTAGAGAAGAAGTAGCTCTCTCTTTAAAGGCCATTGACAAGATGAGCATAAGACCCTTTTGCCTGAAAAGGATCTCCCCTTTACTTTTAGCATGAATGATTTGAAAATCATGTTATAAGATCGTCCATGTAAGGCTGAGTAGAAAGTGCAATATGGACGTTCTGGGGAGACACAAAGTATTCCAAAACAGAATTTAGAGCCCAAGATTACACACAGAATTCCCATTGCCAATCATTTAGACTTTTTAGGATAGCAGATAGAAATGTATGTTAATATAGTCAAGTGTAATACTGGTTTAGTCCTTATAAATCATACAATAGGGATCAAAGAAACATACCTCTAGTATTATTTACAGGCACACAGGGGGGTAAGTGTTTTCCCTGGGGCCTGCATAGGATGGTGTTAAGAAACAACCCAAATTGTGTACTGTTTACCCTGGAAATGTTTGGCTGAGTCAAAAAACATCAGAAGAGGTGTGTTCCCATTTTTCTGAATCATAATATTGTAAGCCAATTTTACCTCAACTTAAAAAAATAAGATAAAGTCTTCAGAAGAATTTTACAGTAGCATATCATTCTCTTCTCTGTTTTTTGTTCTTTGTTTTTTTTTACTGTTAGGCCAAATTGATGCTTATTAAAGACTGTGACTTAAAAGATCTGAGTACCTAGCCATGCCAGTCAGCAAACTTTTTTTTCTATAAAGCAGCAATAAATATTTTAGGTTTTCTTCTTCATACGGTCTCTTGTAACTACTCAGTTCTGCCACTGAAGACAAGACTTATCCAGAGACATGTAATGAATGAGAGTGGAACAGAGGGAGACCTCTAAGAACTTAGTTCTGAACTCTTCTTTATCTGTCTATCTATCTATCTATCTATCTATCTATCTATCTATCTATCTATCTATCTATGTATGATATAATAGAGAGGTATTGAAGTTTTAGGAAACACTTGATTTTAAGGTGACATTTCAAAATAAATGTTCCAGCCTAATAAAATGATCCCTGTCTCAAACAGGTCTTTTTTATCTGAGAAAATTAGGTATATCCATCAATTAATAGTGTAATCCCATCATCAGCTAAGACTAGACTGGTTGACTTGATTCATGTAGCATAATTTTGCTGAAGTTCTTTACATTAAAGTATTAAGCATAGAGATGAGAAAGATAGGATTCCCTGCCTTTCCATAGTTTATGATTTATTGATGAATTCCTAACTAAAACACCATTTGAATGTTAAGAGAGTTCTGGAAATTTATTCTCAGCATCATGTAAGTTAATAGAACAATTTTAAATAGCTTCTCTAAGTTATGCCATAAAGGGAATAATTTAGTAGCATGGTTTTAGGGATATAAAAGCTAGAAGAATCAATTATAGTCAGTCAGGGACATAGACTACTTACGTTTGCTTATATGGTGAATGTGAGAGCATACAGCCTTGTATTTCCTCATGATGCTATCCAGTGCTATGTCTGAGTGGCTGGATTTAAAAGGATATTATTTTGTATTTCATATTTCATAAAACAACCTATTTCATCAAAGAAGAAATTCCATCTTTAAATTGTTAACGTTAAAAAGCCCAAAATATTTTAGAGATGTTATTTTTTCACTTTTTTGCATGTATGGCCAACAGTATATTGTGAGGAATTAGTAATCTCATTGTTCCCTGGGGTGTTCATTTATAGGTAGTACTGCATGTTTTTGAGTTGTTATCTTATAGTATATAAGAGCTAACTTCAGCTATGATAACTGTGCCTGGAAATCTATCAGACTGCAAACTGCAGTCTTAACATACTATAGACATTTGGTAATTATGCCATTGTTACATTTTATATGTATGGGTTTCCAATGATTGATACACATATATATAATCTTACAGTGGCTGTATTCTTTGGCTGAATTTTTTTCAGCTCTTTTATTTTCATGCAAATCTCTAAGAAAGAACTTGAATGATTAGACAAAAATAAATGGAAATCTAATGCTATGGCAATCATTTGAAAAGAATAAATAAGCTTAGAAAATGCCTATAATAGCTTGTGATTTCCTTTATAAAAACATAATACCAATTTCATGCTGGTTAGGAATCAATTTTATACTTTTCTTATAGTGGAGGAAAAACTAGTGGGAAGGAATACACTTCCTACAAGGTAGCAATAAAATACTTATTTATTTCTATTGATTAATTACTTCTATTGATTTCCCATTTTGTGGTTTCTCTCTGCTTGCTTTTCATTTGTGCATGGTTTTCTTTTTTAAAAAATCCTTCAAAATTACCTTCATGATCATAGATTTTATGGAGGGTAAATTTTGCATGGCGTTCTTGTGAATCAAATTGTTATATGTAGATATAAGAAGGCTTTAATACCATTTATGAAAAAATTTGATTTTAGTTAACTTACACAGGTTAAGAGAAACATAGGGGTTAATGTTAATAGAAGTCAGAATCTCAGGGACAACAAACTGAACCCATTCTTAACACTAAACTTTGTGCCTTCATATTCTAAAGAGCAGTAAGTCTTAAAACAGCTTTGCAGAGCCACTTGAGATCTATTTAACCATCTTTTGACTTCTGTATTTTAGATCAATGCTACTTCATTTTCATTTTCTTCTATAGATTATCCTCTTTGTTTGCTTCCATCCTGATCTCAGACCAATATCACTTTGTTAAATTTTTACTTAGCCTAGTTCTGGCTTTCCCCTGAGAATTATTTTGTGTTTTTACAGGATGATTTCACTTTAATTTTAATGCCAATATGTAACATCCTGTGGCACCGTTAATGTTTGTTTTTCTTCTATGGTCACTTGATAAGTGTGGTTAAATAGTATTGCACAATTGACAATATTGAGGTAGAGGAGGACATTCAAGACCTTAGTTCTAACACTGTCTTACCATAAGTGGGAAAACTGAGACTCAGTGAACTATCTCTGTGTTTTCATTCTCAGCTCATGATAAAACTAAAATGAGAGGCAGATTTGGAAGACACAACTCTTTGCAATGTTTTGGTCTGCCTCATTAGTTAAGGAAGTTCTAAAAATAAAACTAAAGCAAGAATCTATTCCTTTTTTTTTTCTGTTTCTGCATTAGTTGGTTATTTTTCCTTGTGGTGTTAAGTTAAAACCTATTTAAACTCACTTCCCTATGATTTTCTTCAATATTATATTTTTTTCCTCAGATTCATGTATCTAAGGGAGAAGCAAGCAATATTTCCAGGATTACCAATGTAGGGAGAAAGCAGAAGATGCAATTTCTCTATCTCACTGATAGACATGATTAATGATCTATTTCTGGGTTAGACTGAGGAGCACACATTTCCAAAACATTTGTTTGAAATTATCAGTTCCATAGTTAAGTCTGTGATTGGCAATTTTATGTAACTCAACCTTATAGACCATAGAACAGCACTAGCTTCTATAGGTTATACAATGTTATTTTTGAACTTTACAGCCAAGTTTCAAGTTGTCAGAACAGAGATTTATTAGCTCAGAATTGATAAGGAAGAAAAATTTCAGATGAATTAAAATCAGATATCTTAAATCACTTTTCTAAATTCTTACATCTCATTCATTGTAGAACTGATCTCATTTCTAGGTCTTGATGTATAAAATACTATGGTCCATAACTTTTAATCATAACTGAAACTTGATTTCTGCATATTGTCTCATTCAGTTTTTGCTACAAGAGAAGTCACAAAATGCAATATCCAAACAAGAAGTCAAAGCTATAGTTTTTACTTTGGCAATACCAATTCTTGTAGGTGAGATTGTTTACTGAATCTGAACCTTAAACTAGCAAAAACGGCTTTTTCCTTTGTAAGGAATAGCCAGAGTGATTTGAAAGCTATCTGGGAAGCAATTCCCAAATAGTCCATGGGGTTACACAACCTTTAATAAAATAAAAGGATTTGTTTCTGGCATCCTTGTGGCATAAGTGACTTCTTAATTATGCAAAAGTTGCTTTCATAAGTTTGATATGTGCACTTATAGGCCAAGTTTGTGACTAAAAGGATTAAGATATTTATCCATCTCAATCTGAGCACATACAAAATGCTCATTAATGGTTCTTTGCAAGTGCATGATGACGCAGCCCCCAGTCTGATAAGATCGTATTTCTTCATATTTCATAGTTAGGTTAGACAAGAATAGTAATGAGGCATGATAATTAGGCAGATGACATTTTACAAAAGATTAAACTTAATTCTTGTCTCTGCATTCCCTTTTTCCATTTATCGAGTTCAGAATACCAAGCACTATGCTAACCACCTTGACCTACCTTGTCTCGGTAGCGCTCAGCTAAGTCACTTGTGGAACTTGTTAAAAACATGTGTGCCTGGCCCAAGTCTGATCTCAGATATGTCTGTTTAACTACTACTAACTCATTTCACTTTTTTCTTCGTAAAATCTTTTAAAAACTCATCTCTGAATAATTTTAAAAGTAGATTAAAAAGAAAAATAGGCGCAGCAGACCTCTCCTGTCTCGCCCGCTGCTCACATCAGCAGTGTATTTCAGTAGCTCTGCCGGTTCTGCTCCCCGCTTTGTCTCTGGGGAATCTTTCCATCCTCCCTCCCCCACACCTCTGGCCTATACCCCAGTTCTTGTATGCACAAAAAAATATATCTTTTTTTAAAAAGGAAAGATAAAAATAGCTTTTCAGACATTTTATTCCTTCTATGCTATGATCATGAAGGTAGGAGAATGTTTCTGTATTCAATTGATTTCAATATATGAAGTGCTAAGCCTTCATCTTTTCTTTTTTCTGGTTCCTCTCTCCAGTCTCTTTTCAGCCTGCTTCAGGAATGAGCTTGTGGAGCCCCGGAGAGAAACTCCAAAACAATCTGACGTCTTCCTTAGACATTCCAACCCCCCAAACCGATCGGTGTACCCCTAGAGTCCAATCTCTGTATTCGGAGCGGGTGTCTGTTGTGCTTCCATGTGTGTGTGTGTCTGTGTGTGGGTACCCAGCCCTCCTAAGCAGGACTTGAAGGCGCTTTGGCTAAGAGACCCAGCTGCTCAAAGGCACACAGCCACTAGTGAGAACATATTTTGAAGGGACTCAAACGTTTCAAGAAAGGATATTCCTGCAGATTCTGTATCCTTAGACCTAGTGTTGATCAGTCAGGAATGCTGTTTGTCTGTGAACTTTGGCATTGTTTCTTGGAAGGGAGGGGCTCACGTTGGGAAGAGGGGCATGAAGATGCCCATGGGAACTCTTCTCTGTTACCTTCTGTTGTGTTTCTAACTCTCATAAAGAAGCTTTTGAGCAGGTCTCAAATTTAAGATGTCTTTTTAAGAAAAGGAGAAAAAAGTTATTGTCTGTGCATACATTTTCAGTGACTGAGGGACTCAGTCAGGCCCTTTTAATGCTGGTCATGCAATCATATTGCAAATAATAACAAACTAAGGTGTTAAGTATACTGCTGGGCAGAGATGTGATTATTATTACCCCAAGTAGCCAATGTGGGGATGTCCTTTTCCTCTTTTTGAGAACTTGCATTATTAGTATCTTCCCCTCATATGTAGGTAGAAGGTTCTTAAAACACTTGGTCAGATCCTATCACTGCCACCATATGTCAGCATCTGATATGATAGCCTTCCTTGCCCACGGAAACCCTAGAGACCTATTCCCAAACTTGTTTAGGCCCCAAGGCAGGTAAAGCCTATTTTGTCATTTAACAAGAGGTTAAAGCCAGGCTGATTATTTGGTCCAGGGTAAAACCATGCTCGTATATTGAATATATTCAATAAATATAATGCTATCCTTCCTGAAATGGAGTTAAAAGATCCTTCCACCAATCATTGATTTATTTGTTTAATTGGATTTCTGGTTGCTGACTCATGCTATAAAAGCAGCCATTAGACTAACACAGCTAAAACTCCTTTGTCCACTGATGTCCTAGCATATCCATGTTAAACACTCTTGCCTAACAATTAAAGATAAATAACTTTCTTTTTTTTTTTGGCTCAAAAGTTTAGAAAATCTACACCTTTCCCTTAAAAAACCTTATTTTGATATAACAACATACAGACTTTAAAAAACTCCCAAAACCAGGTCATCAGTTCTTTATTCTGTGTCCCCACAAAAATGATTTCTTGTTATTGATGCTGTTGCTTTATGGATGTGTGATTTTAATTTTCAATAAACTTTTGCATCTTGGTTTATCTTGCAGTTTCTCTTTTCTGTCTCTATTGCTGTTTTTATTCCTTAAATACTAGAATGTTATTATTTCATTGCTTAAAGTATGATGTGTAAGTTTAAAGAATAAGAATAATCGGGCATTCACATTGGTTCTGTCTATATTTTGGTCAGTATTTGGTGTTTTATTTAAGAAAATCTGTATCAAGGTTATCAGTTTTTCAAACTAAATTTCAAGGCCTACACTAACTTGAAAATACATACATTTTAATCCTGTGCATGTTTAATTTCACTATAAGAAGTCAGACAAACTAGCAGTATTATTCATATCTCTGACCAAGTCTTGAATTATATCTTATATTGCCACATTTACTCAAGAGAATTTAAATCAAATCCAAATTTATAAATGATTGGACTTTAGTGACATAAGCATTAGCAAATATTCATCTAGAAATCTGTAGAGGAAAATATATCCAGAAATAATTACAGTACATTCTGATCTTTAAGTAAATACATTTAAAAGTTTCAAAAACAGCGTTCAAATTTAAAATAATATACCTAATAGCTTAGAAAATACTTAAGAAAAAACATTTTTACTTTTACATTTAAGGTAAAAGTGTGTCAATAAAACAGAGCATCCCATTACAATGGCAAAGTGTTTTCTGTCACCCTAAACAGTTTTACTCACAAATCTCTTAAAGCGTTCATGACTATGTTCAGATTTTTAGCATTTACTTTTCATGATTTTTTTCCTTTTACACTCTACTTTTATGTTAAGTTTTTGATATTTTTGTAATGACCTTCATATATAAATGCACATATTTGAACTGATGGAAATTATTTTGTAAATATGGTCAGTCTATCTAGAGAATAAATTCTGCCCTTAGTCTTTGGAAGTAAGATCCCTCAGGAAGGCGACAGCCTGGAAATCCTGGGCAAAATTTGAAGAAGGAACAGTTCTGGTTCAGATGGTCCATGGATTTCCTCATTTTTACACTTTTCTCATCCAGTGATGTCTTGTTCTATTCCCAATACCCTTTTCCCCTCTCAGTTCCTGCACTCCAGAAGACATTAGCTGAAACGCAGTAACTGAGAGGTATCCCCAAATTCTACTAGGCAGTTGCATTTTAATTGACAATAGAAACTTAAAGGCAAACGAACTAATCTTTTGATGGGATATTAGGCATCTCCAGCAAGGAAGAGAAAATGACTTTGAGTTTCTGTCTTCTTGGAGATTTTGACTTTCTAGCAAATAGATTGTTTTAAGACTTGGATTCAGGAAACCCATTTCTAATCCTCTATGACCTAAAGATCATTAATAGCTCTGGGATTCTGAACTTTATTCTTAGTAACATATGTAGAAGTCTAAGTTGTTAGAGTTAAGAATAGGAACTTCACTTCACCAGAATTTCTCCTCAAAACTAGAAATCCATGGGATTTGCCTTTTTACATCTCTATTATCTGGATGCCTAGAAAATTGACAAAAATAAAACAAAACCAAAAAAACACACCTAAGCTTTGTTTCCTCTGTGTGCTCTCACTTTCTTCTCCTTTCTTTTTTGAGGGAAAGTTAAGAAAAACTGTAGGGTCAACTTGGTGACCTAGGGTTAAGTCTCAATGCTATCATGCTATCACTGCTGCGACATGAGTTTGATCCCCGACCAGGGACCTAACTACATGTCAGGGCAGACCTCTCCTGTCTTGAGCCTGCTGTTCCCCTCAGCAGTTTATTTCAGTAGATCTGCCTGTTATGCTCCCCACTCTATCTCTCTCACCCTCTGTACCTCTGGTCTACACACTAGTTCTTCTACACAAAAAGAAATCTTTAAAAAAAAAAAGAGAGAGAGAAGCCATATGACATAGGTTCTGTTCCTTGAATACTTTTTCCATGTATTCAACTCCCCAGCAGTCTTTGGCATTGTCTCTTCAAGGACTGTGATGTTTTATTTGTAATGGAAAAACACATGTGTTTGTTCTTCAAGGCCTTTAAATTGGCCACATACGTATTCAGCTTCCCTCCTTTTCCCACTGCACACAGAGGTCATCAGAATGTTCTTTCTATTTCAGACATGCAAACTTATTAACAAACAGAATACTCTGTTAAATGACTGCATGGAAGGAGAGGCTGAACTCAGAATGCTTGACCTTTCACACTCCCTTATCACCATTCTACTCAACCTAATTTTTGGATTTGTTCAATTAAGAAAATATGCCACTTCTTTTTATTAGTACTTAAACTGATTCTTCTCATTCCCTTGGCTATATGCTAAAGTATTAAACATTTGGAACTGGAGGGAACCAATGTTTATTAAGCACCTGCAAATTACAATGTCCAGGACTCTCACATAAACTAATTCAATCTTTATAGCAACTCTTCTAGAGTAAATATCATGCTTGTTCTACAGATTAATAAAATGAAACTCAGAATGTTGCTTATATCTTAAATTAAGGAGTTATTTTGTTTCAGATCTGGAGGGTAAGTCCAGATGTTTTGGTATACACCAAAATTCATGTTCCTTCTTTATTAATTTCTGGTTTTTCATCTAACATCCCCCAAAGTAGTTAAGGTGACATATATATATACATGAAAATGTGTATGAAAAATTATATATGAACCTATAAAAATGATGGCAAAATCCACAAAGGGAAAGAAAGAAGGGAATTGTTACTGTAAATAAACATTTATTGTAATTGTGGGTCCCAAAAACATGCAGATGTTTTAAATGTATTGCTATTTTTCTAATGGTGGGCACTAATGATTCAAACAATGCATCCATCCATTCTTTCTGTACACCTGAATGGCTCAGGGGGGGTGTGAGAGAGATAGTTATAGATCTCTGTGGGTTACAGATGATCAACCTGCTTCTGCAGTCCAGACAACCTGGGATTTTACATATTTTGCTGTAGACAAGATAGAAGAAACGCTTAGCAAAGCATCTCTTGTCCACTTACCCCTGTGCTTTCCCACACTTTGTTATGAACCTAGAGAGGTTTGAGGTATATCTAAATGAGCTGGTTCTCATGCAGAGGTTTTATACAGGCACGAAGTAGATTCAGAAATACTTGGTGATAGCTGCGGATCAGGGTGGAAGCATCAGGCTTCATTTACAACATCCCTTGTTCCCTGCTCTAGCTCAGTCTCACATATTTCTCTTTCTGATTCAACCATTTACTACATCTGTAATCTACTGAACATCACTGTCTTATTCATGTAAAAGTGCCACAAAATAAAAGAAAATACTCTTGGAATAGGAGCCAGAAGACCTCTCATTTCATCATCTAGCAGTTTGTGATGTTAGACATGTTTATTTTGTTCTTTTTTTTCTAGAGGCTTATATTTAGCTCTCTATATAATAGACATAATACTTTCTGGTCATCCTGCCCTGCCATATATGTCTTATGACATATATAAGAACCACACATATAAGAATCATTCAGAAAATAAAAGAGAGCTTGGTTACTTGAAATATCTTGCAGTTGGTAGGGTCTTTTATATAAACATTTGTTTATAACAACACGGATCTATATTTGTGAATACTTGAAAAGGGCTAAAGTAATAATCAACACCATCCTACCTTAAAGGCAGTGATTGTAAAATGCTGAAGTGTTAAGTGTACATTGTCATGCTTATTTATGCAAATAAGTATACAGCATATAGTCTGATTCTGCTCTTCAATGGTATGTAATGGATCCTGTCTTGTTTCTTGTAATATTAGAGAATGTCCTAAACTTCATTACTCTACCCTATAGTGCTAGAACCACTTATTTGTTTTTCCAAACATTATTATGATGTCTACTTGCTCTCTGGGCTCATTTGTAGACCTTTCAGAATTTATATAAAGCTCAAAATATTTTTTCTCCTCTAATATAGCTATGGCTGCAACAAGAGGAGACAAACCAGAACAAAATGAGATATTTTGTTTGATTAGTATGATAGGGGAAAACTTTCCACCACAATTTAGAAACATGCTCAAAAACATCTTATTCTGGACTCACAGGAATTACTCATTGTAATGTAATGTACCCACAGAACCCATAACATTTGTTTTAATTTTTCTCAGTTCTCACCACAGGTATCTACAAGGTAGGTTGGATTATTATCCCTATTCATCCAGTATTCTATGATCTACTCAGAGATGGGACTGTTACTTATTAGTCTTTCTACCTCTGACCTCTAACTCATGCAGTAAGTACATATGTATATAGTATATATAATTTTCCTGGGAGAAAACTAGGCAACACTCTTTACTGGTTTCCTAATATATGCTGCAGGAAGAGTTAAGATTTGATTTTCTGAATCTATATCCTGTCATGATTTTAGGATACAGTACTACTTTTGAAGAAAAAGCCAAGAATGGCAGTTGAGTAGGGAATAGCGAGTGTAATATAGCACATGGTATGACGAAGCAATAAAGTTTCCAATTCTGCTAAATGGAAAATCACTTCGTCTCTCAGGAGACTTGTGGAAAATCAAATGAACATTGGTTTGGGGGTTCAGTTTTTTGTTTGGTTTCGTATAGAAAAGGTGTTGGCATTCCACTGGGTTCTCTAATGGCCCATGAACACTTAATCCAAGGAAGCATGATTTCATGTTGGGAACTCTTCATCACAGCTGGGTGTCCTGCCAAGTCTCTGTTTGATTAGCTTTGCAGTTATTTTTGTATGTTGCAAATGACCTAGGAAGCTACAAATGAAGAGCCTCAGCTGAAATTTGACTTTGGCCTCTCTATATCTTTCATAAGTCTTTGTGTCCCACTCAGCTCATTTTCATTATTGATTTTCAAATTCATTTAGTTGTAGGGGGAATGGATGGAGATAACAACTGAGGGGGGAAAAAGGATGTAATTATTTTCCCTCCCACAAAGGAGACACTTTTGGAAGATACTTAACTTTATACTCTACACATACGAGAAAAATATGATTTGATGATAGCCCTGTGATCTCTCTAGAGACAGGAGTCGTTCTCAGATGGAAATACAAATAGCTTTTTGTTACTGATTTTGAAAGAATATTTTTGTAGTGATGTAGTTCAAAGTCATGTTTAAATCTGAGACCTGTTGGAGATGGCCAGTACCCACTCTTTGGTGTCCCATGCTCACCGCCATTCCCATGTTTGTGTTCCTAGAACCTCGATGCAGTCTCAGTCTTCATACGGCAACAGCTCCCCACCTCTGAACAAAATGAACAACATGAACAAGCTGCCTTCTGTGAGCCAGCTTATCAACCCACAGCAGCGCAACGCCCTCACTCCCACCACCATTCCTGACGGCATGGGAGCTAACAGTAAGAGTATTTCCCTTTAACTGCAGCTAAAGGAATAACAGGCTAATGAAGGGGAAACTCCACTCTGGGATAAGGGAAGAATTTCCTCTTAAGCTAAGTGAAATGCACAGTGAGACGGATCAGATAACAGTTGAGTGGGCTGGGTTTCTCATAATGAACTTTTTCTTACTTTTGAAGTGTATAGTTCATTACAGTGCACACTGATAGAGATGGAGAAGCTTGTTCTTTTAGTTGGGACAAGATCTTTATGAAAATAACACTTTGCTTTCTGCCAACTGGGATGAGGACCCACCTCTTACGTAGATGGGGAAAATCATTTGAGAGAGTCAAAAAGAAATACATCCATTATGTGGTAGACTTAAAAATCTAGAGAAGTAGGGTGAACTCTGGACTTTATTGTGTGCAGTGGTAGCTGTGCAACTTTGGAAAGTCTCTTCTCTACTCTAATACTCCATTTCCATTCATAAAATTACCACTGTGCACATTTAACAATCTATGATTTTGTGTTCTTATAATCTTCGTCTTCTCGAATCATCTACTCCATCCCATGTGTAGTCACTGGGGAGTTGACAGGAGGAGAGTAGTTTTCCTTTTATTATTTACACACAAAATCCTTATGTTAATTAAGTATAAATGTAAGAGACAATGCGAGAAATGGATGATGGATGTATAGTTTTGTTGTAAATATAATTATCCTATTTACAAGAACTAAATCTAGCAAATACTCAAATTTTAAATTTAAAAAAAATGGTAAAGGCCTCCCTGGTGGCTCAGTGGGTTAAGCAGCGCCCTATGAAGCAAACCAGAACCACTACAGCATAAGTTCGATCCCTGCTGCTGGCCAGGGAGGGGACCCACATGGCGTAGCAGACCTCTCCTGCCTCGCTCGCTGCTCCCCTCAGCAGTGTGTTTCAGTCAGTCTGCCTGTTCTGCTCCCCACTGTGTCTCTGGTGGATCCTCTCACCGCCCACACCTCTGGCCTGCACCCCAGCTCTCGTATGCATAAATAAATAAATCTTTAAAAAAAATGGTAAAAATTCAGGGAGGGATGGTGAAAACTGGGTAATGTACATGTATCTGGGAATCCCCTTTATAACACAAGTGTTCCAGTTATGTCCTTGGAAATCCTTCATTATTTTTATTAACTTTTACACTTGCATTTTAATGTTGTACTGAGAAGCCTAGGAAGTTAAGGTGTTAAGGGTGGCTAGAATTATGACTCTGTGATCTGAGGGCCTACATCCCAGTTTTAATGAGGTAGAGGTATATGTGGAATGATTGCTCATTATGTCAACATAGATTCTAACCAGATTGCCCTCTCCCTGCTCATAAGTGCACACTGAGTTTCAAAACCAGACCCTTTAACATTGACAGCCAAAGGAATAAGAATCAGCTTATTTTTTACTTTTTTTTCTTTCTTGTGACTTCTTAGAGTTCTCAACATCTTTCCTAGCATGACAAAATATTGATAATGATGATGATATTTTATGCTTGTATAACTTATAGTTTGCCTGATTTTCCTTATTTATACTTCACAGTTATTCTTTGGTGTCAGCAGGGAAGTCAGGGGGGTAATAGCTCACACAAGAGGCTAGTGCACATTAGCTTGCTAGTTAGTGCCAGCGGCCTTTGCCCTTAGACAACTACTATTCACTAAAAGCAAATTCACAGAAGCAAATTACATTCATCTTTTTGTAAGTATGTTATTTTGCTCTTGCTTTGGCCTGGAGGCAAATTTTGTCTCATAAATATTATTGTTATTAGGCTTTTCTTCTCTGTAAGTGAATGGTCCCAGTTTCTGGTTTAATTTTTAAAAAAAAGGTTATTTGTAGTAGTATTCCTGAATACAATCCTGACATGATCTATAAGTAAGAGCTGGAATATTTAATTGCATCCTTCTGTATTAGGCTGACGGTTCTCTACAAATATGATAAACCCTGTTGTTCCCAAATAAATATTCCAAAGATTCTCTTATTTGTTCATGGGTTCACATAACTGAAATTTATTGAGCATCTACTTTGTGCCAGGCACTGCAATAGGCTAAAGTCTAATTTCTAGGCACAGATTATTCTAGTGAGGGAGATAGAAATAAAACCATGAAGTCAAATACAGGGAGGAACATACCAGCAATAAGACTAATAAGCAATTGGACAGAGCATTAGAACTAGAGAAAGGAGTGCATAAAAACTCTGAAGAGAGGCAAAGAGGTGAAGGAGTTTGGTGACCATTCTGTTTGATGAGATGTAGGTTACGTGAAGGGGTATAGTGAGAGATAAGACTGAAAAGAAGGCTGTTAGTTTGAGACCTTGGTCACATTAATCCAGGCAAAATGGACCGCTGGGATCCTGGTACACGATGATGGCAGTAACCCTCTCTGTTCCTCCTGCTTCTGTTCAGTTCCTATGATGGGCACCCACATGCCAATGGCTGGAGACATGAATGGACTCAGCCCCACCCAGGCCCTCCCTCCCCCTCTCTCCATGCCATCCACCTCCCACTGCACCCCCCCACCTCCGTACCCCACAGATTGCAGCCTTGTCAGGTGAGTCCACAGCATGTGCCCCTGGGGGCCTGTCCTAAGCATTTCTGGGTGGTGGAGGGTGGACACTGTCAAAGTCAATAGCACAGTTGGAAAGAAAGCAGCCCTATGGTGGACTTTAGCCACTGTTATCTCTGACCTGTGTTGTGGTCAGCAGGGTTCATTTGAGAAAAACCACAATAATCAGCTTGGATCTGAATGGGAAAAAGTGAAACTGTGAGTTTATAGGCATGTGATTTTCATGCCTGTTTCCCCATTTCACTTATTTCCTTCTCTGCCCTCACATTTTTACACTGTCAGTTGTGGCCTTGAAATTGGTGCTCAGGGCTGGGTTTTCCAAAGGGGCAATAAACTTTCTATCTTGCTCCCTTTCCTGCTCGCTAGGCCTCATAACTCTCAGCCACCATGGGCTCATAATTTTGGAGTTGGATGTCCATAAAGTACATTTTAATATTAGTAAGATGGCAGGGAATTTCGAGAACTGGATGGTTTCTGCTGCTTTGCCACATGGGGAATGAGCACATTCCATACAAGGGAGTTTAGATGGCCAGCAGAATATAATGCATGAAGCCTGGAAGATCTGTTTCCCACAGAGGTACCCAGATCTCACTACCATTGCACAGGGTGTGTGCCCCCCTCCATGCACAGGATGAATCTTTCATGTAGCTGCTTGAATGACGTATGTTGGTCTCCATGCGCTTGAGGCAACAGTAGCCATCAGACAGAATGCCTGGTGTATGCCATTCAGCTCCTGACTCTGCCCTAGTGTTGGCATTATCAGTCAGGCCGACACCAGAAAGAAGGGGGTTCTGTACTCTAAGGAGAACATATATCAAAAAATGAACTCATGAATGAACTCACAGTAGAGTGGCACACCACTTTTTCTTAGGCGCATGGACCATTCTCAGAAGCCCTAAATGCAAAAAAGTCGAAGTAAAGATGCACTTTTGAAATGAAGAGCCAGGAGGCAGGCGGACTGAAACCTGACCACTGGACTCCTTCCTTTCACCCCTGCAGTGTCTCTTAAGGGTCTGCAGGACCTCCAGAATTCCATAGGTCGCCATTTGAAAACTACTGCTTGTCAAGAATCCATAGAGTTGATTTTAATTTCTCAAGACCCAAATTTCAAGTCACCAATCATCCCCAAACCTTCTATCCAAGTTCCACATATAATTTATCTGCCCTTCGTCTCTTCTGTGGGGCATTCCAGGGCAAAATGTTGGGTTTTCCTTTGTCTCGCCAATGCAGTTGGGGTGAACTTTCTTTTTCTGTTTCCTCCTACCTCTTCCCTCTCCCTCTGCAGTTTCTTAGCAAGGTTGGGCTGCTCATCATGTCTGGACTATTTCACGACCCAGGGGCTGACCACCATCTATCAGATTGAGCATTACTCCATGGATGTAAGTAACTGTTAGTCTTTTCTCTTGAGTTTTATTTCTTCACTTCCTTCCTTTGGTGACATCTGCCATATAGGTCAATTTCCCCTAGATTTCAAATTTTTTTTTCATAACTCCCAATCGCAACTTGAATGGAACCCATGATCATAGGCGAAAGAGTCCCAGGCAGTGCATATGAGAAGTTTAGTAATTAGCCTCCCTCAATTTGCCTGGCCAGCTGACCATTGTCTAGTGAACTCAAACTATATGCAGATGGGAAGGAGGAGATCTGAGTCACCGTCAAGAATCTTTAACAAACTCAAAGAACTAGTTGGTTGTTCTCATTAATTGGTACAGGATCCAGGGAGGCTAGCAGGAAGCAGGTGATATTAATCTCAGTTGAAAACATGGAGAGATGACAGTATTGTCATTTGCCATGATGAGTTGATGACAGAGCCAGGAATAGGACCCTGAGATGTAAGCTGCTAGTTTAAATTCATTAGCGACTGTTACCTCTCCTTAAAGTAGAACTTTAAGGGAAATTCAGATGTGCCTCTCAGAACCATATGTTCATAAATTTTCACTTTTAGGGCCCAATCAGTCCTGATCATTGGGAAAAAAAATCAGTAGTCATGGATTCAAGTTCCAATCATGCTTTGTATTAGCAGTGGGAATTTGGGGTGATCACTTTGCCTCACTGGGCCTCATTTAATCAAACTAGGTTTAAATCATTGATATTGATATAGCAATATATTAATATTCATTGATTTGTCCTTTGGAGCAAGCTGGACGGGAGGGGGCTTTTTCTTGCTTTCTACACCACTTCCTAATCTACTGCTGACATGAGAGCTCATGTTGTTCTGGTTTTGGCAATCTGATTTTGCTCCTGGACTGCTCTTCATGCTGCTGTCTTTGGGGTTTTCTATCCTCTCTTCTAGCTTCCAGAGGGCCCTTTGGACTGGTGGGAGAAGACCCTCTCTGCCTCTGCTGCTGCTTCTAGTAATTGGGACCTCTTTCCCCCCCTCCTTGAGCACCGATGCTAGAGATGCCCCTGCAGCATCAGAGCCCAGACCTGTGGTGACAAGTCTGCACTGTGCTTCCCTTATGCCCACCCCTCTATACCCTGGGAATCAGCCCTCGCTGGTGCTCCCTGATGGAATTAATTAGAAGCAAAAGTATACACAAAGATATAGGAAAAAGTTCCAATGGGATTCAGATAACTTTACAATGGCATCCATCCACTAAAGAGAGCAGTTGCCTTGTGTTTGAAAGTACTCCATGATGGAAGAGGGAATTTGCCCCTTTCCTATATTTTTGAAGTTATCCTATTTACTCACTTGTCCCCATGGGGCAGTATGTCAGGGTGCTCCTTTGGCTATTTGGATTTTCAGCTGCACTCCACAAGGCCCTCTCTGCTGATGTTTCCTTGTGCCCATCTCTGGACCATACTTTACTCACCTGTCAGTCATCAGTTAAAAATCTATCCAGAGAATTCTACATATTAATGAAGAAGAGTTTACTAAGACTTTTGGGAGTTTCAGAAGCATGAAGAGCTATAGCCTCTTATCTGTTTGTGGATTAACTTTTTCATAATGCTGTCTTCTGCTTGAATAAAGTAGCAGAGTATCTTCACACTGCAAGTTTACAAATTAGGAGAGATTGGGAAACTATCTAATTTCTTTATCCTTACCTCAGCTTCCTCCTGCTCATTACTAGAAATAGACACCTCTTTTTCAGCTTGTCTCTCAGCACCAGACTAAGTTATTTGGTGTTCCTTCCTGGAAAAATAATATGGTTAAATTTGGGAGTTTCAATAAATATCCCCTGTAAGAGGCAAGGATAAGTTAATAATGATCTAACATAGAATAATATCATTGATAAAGAGTCATAGAGTATGTTCTTATAATTTGCAAAATGCTTTCATATCCACATTAACATTTAAGTACGCAACATGTACTGAGTTAAAAAAGCAATAACTCATTTCACCAAGGAAGAAACTGAGACCATTTGAGAGTAAGTGACTTGACAAAGTTCTAGAACCAATCAATGATAGAATAAGAGCCTCTATCAAGGTCTTCTGACCCAAGTTGATTATTCTTTCTACTTGCCATGCTGCTCCACAAAATATGTGAGCTGTTCCTGGAACAAACCAATGAAAAGTCAATACAGATAAAAGTAAGAAATGCCAACCCAGTTAGTGAAGATTGACTGTTTTTGTTGTCTGCTATCATAGAACATGGACATGTGTTTTAATACTCTGACTTATCCAAACACCAACAGACCTTTGGTCATAGGACTGTTCTAGGCTCAAAGTCTGTCCTGAATCCCCAAATCATTCAACTAGTTGCTTAACTTCAGAGTTAGCAGCCTCACTGAACCTCAGATTTCCTATGAAATAGGTGTAATGTATTATCTCCTACTAATCGGAGCATTAAGTGAAGTTATGAATATGTATAATTAGATCAGTGCCTGGCACCTGTTAGACATCTCTTCCCCTCTTCACTGGAGTGGTGTTGACATCTCATTAATACTTTCTTCTAGTGACTAGAGCCTTGTAGAAATCAGAGTCAGAAATTCCTTGCACCATATGTTTCTATGTTAGGATTTTTGTCCTCAAATCGAACAACTCTCCCTATTTTATCAATGAAGAAACTGAAACCAGTGAAGAATTAGCAGAGCTGGCACCTCAAGACTGTCTCTCTGCTTAGTTACATGTAGAGCTAAATGTTATCCGAGAGCTCATTTTATTTTCCAATTTAGGGTCAATAAATCCAGGTCAATTAGACAAGAGCACAGGAAAATGACACAATGGTGTAGTGTAAATGTCGCTTTATTGTTTCTTTGTCCTAATTAGTCCTGACTCCCTTCCCTATTGCACAGGATTTGGCAAGTCTAAAAATCCCTGAGCAGTTCCGTCATGCCATCTGGAAGGGCATCCTGGACCACCGGCAGCTCCATGACTTTTCTTCTCCTCCCCACCTCCTGCGGACCCCGAGTGGCGCCTCTACAGTCAGTGTGGGTTCCAGCGAGACCCGGGGTGAGCGTGTCATTGACGCTGTGCGCTTCACCCTCCGCCAGACCATCTCCTTCCCACCCCGAGATGAGTGGAATGACTTCAACTTTGACATGGATGCTCGTCGCAACAAGCAACAGCGCATCAAAGAGGAAGGGGAGTGAGCACTCCTCTGGGAGCTTTTCAGTCCTCTCCCCACTTACGCAGTCCCCTGCCAGCACTGCTGCCTGACCTTGAAAGCATTCACTCTAGCTGCTCTCCTTCCTCTTCTCAGTCTGGTTTCTTAAGAAAAAGAGAGGTAAGAGGCTACCTCTTACCTAATGCCCAGCTCTGATTCTGAATCTGGCTTTAAGCCTTCAAATCTATTGCTTGCAGGACTGGAGTTGTCATGACTAGATAGAAGTGAGCAGAAAAGCAGTGTGCATCCCCTTAAGCTGCAGAAATCTGTCGTTGACTTTTATAAAGCATTTTCACCCTTATAGTCTAAGACTATATATATAAATATATAAATATACAGTATATATTTTTGGGTGGGGGCATTGAGTATTGTTTAAAATATAATTTAAAGGAAAGGAATTGACTTGCACTTATCAACTTATTTTTTTTAATTACTTTGAATGGCTCATCTATATTCCTTCTCTCAATGGGTATCAAGTATGGTAATAGTAATCTAGAGTTTGATGCTATATTTGAATGACAATGGTGTTCAAGTCCTTCAGTTCTTTGGATGCGAAACACATGCTATAGCTAACCTTTTGATAACCCAGTTGGATTTACCATTGCTTATTATCTAGGTGAGACTGTATATATATTTACACAATTCTCAATGTTGGTGTATTTTTTATGTTATTAGATATCCCTACTAGTAATGGTGGTTCATTGGGGGATCATTAAATCCACTTATAAGAAAAAGTCCATGTTCATACCTTCACATACTAGAGGAAAGGAAATGACCTC
This sequence comes from Galemys pyrenaicus, assembly GCA_019455555.1. Classification (NCBI taxonomy): domain Eukaryota; kingdom Metazoa; phylum Chordata; class Mammalia; order Eulipotyphla; family Talpidae; genus Galemys; species Galemys pyrenaicus. Next base: position 2,328,013 of record JAGFMF010011696.1, read on the forward strand.
TCTTGCTTTTGGCTGGAGTGGAAATTATGGATTGAGACTTAAATTCTTAAAAGGTCCAGGGTCATCAGCTCAAAGTCATCTGGTATCATGCATCTGGGTATAATAGCAAGCCCATCAAATTGAATACCAAATACCTATCTCTTACTGGATACAGTATTCGTTGCCATTATAGAAGCCTTAAACCTAAATTCCATGAATGAACCAACTAATTTAATAAACTAATTGCTATTCTTCTTAGAATTAAGTTTGATTTGATCAGAATAAATAGCATCTCTCCTGTTCTTACAGTGATGTTGTAATGCCTATAAAGAATATCCAGGAAAAATAAAAATCATACAGAAATATTGAGTCTCCACTAAATAAGACAGCTCAATGAGCCTGAATTGAAAGTCTTAGAAAATCTTTTAAAATATAGATAATATTATTTGGTAAATGATTCTCTTAAAGAGCCTTCTTATTCTATAAAATTCTTGTTTACTTTGCTCTTTTAAGGTTTAAAATAGGAGTTGCGTTTTGGAAAACAAAATGATGAGATCAGTTTTCCTATGTCATTAGTTGCATTAATACATCACTTTTCTTTTTGATCAGTGAGAGTTTTACTTTGTTACAAAATAACTGTGAGAACCCAATTTCCTGTATGTTGCTCTTCCGGTCTGTGCATAGACATAAAAATGTCCCACAGACCAGGGCATAAGCCTTTTATGGGAACTAGTATTTGAACCACATGAACAAATATTTGTCTTTAAACATGTAAATGACAATAATCCCCTAGATCTAGCAGAAACATATTTTTTTCAAACTATAAAACAAATATTATGAACATAAGCTTCCATTGTTTTTTTTTAAAGTGCAAGATCTAGCAGAAACATATTTTTTTCAAACTATAAAACAAATATTATAAACGTAAGCTTCCATTGTTTTTTTTAAAGTGCAAAAGGGCTAATGTGGCTCAAAAAGTATAATGTATGAGTTTCATCTGAAAAAGTGTATATATATTTTTGTGTGTGAAATTGATTACTCTGTATTTTGATTATTTTTTTCTTCTTGGGATAGTGGGTTTTCCAGAACCACAGTTGCAACTTTTTTTATTATTATTATTGTTTTTATATTTTCATGGAAACATCATTTAGTTTAACTACAATGTCAAGAAAAAAAATATCTTAATTGTAAGATGGGGGGAAGGGAAAGTTGTTTTTTATTATTATTTTTATTTTGTATGTTAAAGAGAGTGAGTCCTTGATTTCAAAGTTTTATTGTGCTTAAATGGTAATAAGCACTGTTAATTTGTAGAACAAGCATGCAGCTTTGAAAACCTACTAAGGGGGAGAGTGAAAGCTATGCCTTGGCAATGCTAGGAAGTCAGATGACTTCTACATGCTGAGCGTTTGAATAAACCTGGGACTTCTGAGCTATTTCAACACTATTCAGGTGGCACTAGGGACTCAGAAATTCCTGTACTGTATCTCATGGCATTAGCCAAGGTAGGCACAACTACTGGCCTTATATCCTGGTGGCAAATTATGCTCTGAGTATATGAGTAACTGGGATAAAAGGTGAAAGACTATTGAGGACAGAGAAGTGGGAGTGGGCTTAATGGAGTTCTTGTGGTCTTGGTTTAGTACAGTTAGCTGAACAATGCAAATGTTTTTGTTTGGAAGTGATTAGAAACAGAAATAGAGAACAGAACTTTCTTCATTAAATCCATTTATTTTTTATTTTCTTGATGTTCCCCTAAAATACAGTATGTGGGATGTTGAATGTTAAAGGGTGTGTTTTTTTATTATTTTTATAACTGTACAAAATTAAGTAAATGTCAAAGGTTTTATATGCTTTATTAATGTTTTTGAAAGGTTCTTTCTTATAGATGTGATACTTTTTTTAAGCTTCAGTTGCTTGTCTTTTGGTATTTTTTGTTATGGGCTTTTGGTGAGCCAGAGGCAAATCTACAAGCCACTTATGTTTACCAAGACATGCAATAAAATTTGAAAATAAATAAATAAATGCATTGAGAAATGGTGTTTTTGTTGTTGAAGGTGTGTGTGTGTGTGTGGCTGGCATTTTTGGCCCCCCTTTTTTTATCATTAAGGAGAAAAAAAAATAAAGAAGAGAGGTATTGGATTATTTCCTTGTCATCTAATGTTAAATAAGTGAAACAAAGAGGTTCAAATATTGCTTCTCGGGCCCTCCCTGGTGGCGCAGTGGGTTAAGCAACACACTATGAAGCAAAATGCAGCCACTGCAGCATGAGTTCAATTCCTGCCACTGGCCAGGGAGGGGACCTACATGGCATGGCAAACCTCTCCTGCCTTGCCCACTGCTCCCCTCAGCAGTGTATCTCAGTCAAATCTGCCTGTTCTGCTCCCCACTTTATCTCTGGTGGAGCCTCTCATCTCCTGCCCCCACACTTCTGGCCTGTACCCCAGTTCTTGTATAATAGAAAAATAAATCTTTAAAAAAAAACAAATATTGATGCTTCTCATTTCAGAATAAATAATTGTCATTTTCTTATTTTAGCCAATGCATGGAATAGGAAAGACTAGGAAGGGAAAAGACATTGTCATTTGTTACATGAGTTACTCACAGTTTAATACTCAATTTGATTGAGGTCAGAATCAGTTTGTTTTGGAACAGAAACTAAGTGATAGTGATTCCTAATGTCTAATTTAGTGACCTCCCTTGGCAATTCAGGAGTGTGGCAGAGAATATCCTGGATATATGTGGGAACAGCCTTGCAGATGGCAGGCACAAAGTGGGCAGGTTCCCTGTTAAATTCAACGTTAAATACCATCTTTCAATTACATACTTTGATGGAGTCAATAAAATACTATTAAAATAGTTTAATGATTTTTAATAAAGCAATATGAGTTCATTATTTTAATGGACTAACATTGTATAGCATGAAACCATTTAATACTTAGATTTATAGATAGCTTTATAGTATAGTACTCTATATAATATATAGTATTTAAAGTATCAACTGCTTTTCCTGTATATGAATCAATCTTATTATGAATATATGCATTCCTATAGGAAAGGTAACTTCAGCTTAAATTAGGGATACCAAACAATTCCAATTCTTATTCCTTGAAATTTAGCCCCCTGCCCAAATTAAACTTTGCCAGTATTGGGAAAAGAAAATTTACAAACTATAAAAATGGTTAATTTTTTATATCCTGTCAGCACTTTGGACTTAGTTTTAGTTTTCCATTGTTTATTTTTAATCATTTGTATGTATTATTTGATGACTTTTATTCTTAGAGATATTCTGAAGTGCAAAGAAAAATTTTTTTAAAAAAATTGTAAGGCATTTTTTAGAATAATTTTAAGTTTATAATGAAATTGAGAGTAAAGTACATACATTTCCCATATATCCTCTAACACCCACACATGTATAATCTCCCTCATTGTCAACAACCCTTACCAAAGAGTTACATTGATAAGAACTGAGGCTCTTACTCTACCTCATCACTATCACTCAAAGTTTAACCTCTTAGTGGGGTACTTTCTGTGTATTAGAACAAACCTATAATGATAATTATCCAATATTACAGTTCCACTGCCCTAAAAACCCTCTGTGTTCCATCTATTCATCCCTGCCTTTCCAAACTCCTGGCAACAAATTTTACTGTCTGGACATTTGGTTGTATTCTCTATCATCATGCCTTTTCCAGAATGCAATACATTTGGAATCAATGTATTGATTGAAAAAGCTAGTATGTAGCTTTTTCACTGATTTCTTTTACTTAGCAAAGTTTAGCTTCCTCCAGGTTTCTTTTAGCACTGACCTGTATTACATTGTCTGGATGTAACACAGTTTACTTATCTAGTCACCTATTTAAAGACCTCTTGGTTACATCCAACTTAGAGCAGTTAAGAGTAAATTTCTGTAAACATCTATTTGCAAGTTTTCATGTGGACATGCGTTCACTTCTTTTGGGTGAGTGCCAAGAAGCGTGTGATGGCTGGAATATAAGGTAAGAATATTTTAGTTGTTTTTTAAGATTTATTTATTTATGCATACAAGAACTGGGGTACAGGCCAGAAGTGCGAGGCAGCGGTGGGGGCTGGTGAGAGGACTCACCAGAGACAGAGTGGGGAACAGAACAGGCAGATCAACTGAAACACTGCTGAGGGGAGCAGTGGGTGAAGCAGGAGAGGTCTGCTGTGCCATGTGGGTCCTTTCCCTGGCCAGGGATCCAACTTGTGCTGCAGTGGCTGTGGTTTGCTTCATAGTGCAGTACTTAACCCACTGCGCCACCAGGGAGGACCAAGAATATTTTAGTTTTGTAAGAAAACTACCAAACTGTCTTCCATAGGACCTGTACCATTTCGCATTCTCATCTGTAAGAAATGAGTTTCTATTGCTCTACCACTTCACCAGCACTTAGCATTGTCAGCATCCTGGATTTTGACCATTTTAACAGATGTGTCAATAGGTGGTGGTATGTTGTTATTTTAATTTGCATGAAATTAATGGAGGATATATGTAGAACATTTTTTCATGTGCTTATTTTTCTCTTGTATAACTTTTAGTAACTATTAAAGCCTTTGGTTAATTTTTTAATTAGTTTTTTTATCTCATTGTTTGATTTTGACTGTTCCAAAATTATATTTTAAAACATAATAAAAGTTATTTTTTTGCAACTAGTGTAAGACCATTTAGACCATCTTATAAATATAAAATGCAATATAAAAAGTTAGTGATTTTATTTTCTATATCATGAGGTATTTTCACAATTTAGGAATCATTTCTTCCTTATTTATAAATCAAATTCAATGACCCAAAATCAAGATTATTATTTCTTTTAAAAAGGAAGCGCAGCAGAATTTTCCAGAACTGTGCTCATGTGGTAGCCACGTGAGCAATTGAAATGTGTTTATCAAATTGAATGTGGCTAATCAAATGAAGATATACAATAAATTTCAAAAATTAAACATAAAAATCAAGACTATAAAATAATTCATTAATATTTTATGTTATATGTTGAAAAGATAATATAGATTGAACATATATAAATAAAGTTAATCTTAACTGTGCCTTTTTATAGTGTGTGTACTAGAAAATTTAAAATTATATAAGTGGCTTTCATTATAATTCTATTGGACAACTGGCCTAGAAAAATGATGCAATAAGGAATCTAGAAAGGTGATGAAATACATTTTCATTGTACAATTACTGGTTTTCTTACTATGTTGCCAAAAATATTGCATCATCTTTCTAGAAGGGATAGAATAATGTGAGACAATTATCTTTGTGGCCTGCATTTAGTTTTTCACAAGAATTCAGTTTTTCATTTTCTCCCCATAATAACAGAGATTAAAACTGACAGAAGCAGATGTTTCAAAATTGTTAAATCAGAAGATGTGCATAAAGAAACATTGAACTCTAATGCTGATGGTGAAATGGATTGTGTAAGTTAAATCTCAGTTTAAGTCTTTATGTGATGATGTCTTATATGAATTTTCCCAAACAAAAGGCAGAATATAGCTGAGCAATGAATTATAAGGATAAAAGGGGTATATGGCATTCTTATATGGTTAATTGTTCAACAAGTAGAATTTTACCACATAAATTTTTTGGACAAGAACTTGACCATGCTAATTTTCTTTTTTTTCTTTTTAAGATTTATTTATTTATACATACAAGGGCTGGGGTATAGTCCGGAGTCCAGGGAAGTGAGAGGATTCACCAGAGACAGAGTGGGAGCAGAACAGACAGATGGACTGAAATATACTGCTGAAGGGAGCAGTGGACTAGGCAGGAGAGGTCTGCTACACCATGTGGGTCCCCTCATGGCTGGTGACAGGGATTGAACTTGTGCTGCAGTGGCCGTGGTTTGCTTCATAGTGCACTGCTTAACACAGTGTGCCACCAGGGAGGCCCACCATGATAATTTTCTAAAAGGACATATGGCTGCATTCTCTAGCTCTAAAAATTCTTAATCACCCAAATTTACTCAGATACATACTTGCCTTCAGCATTTGTCCATTTTTGAAGCACAGTGAGTAAATTTGGGTGATTAAGAATGTCCTAGAACTTTAATTCATTGAAGCAATCATTCAAAATATGTTTATAAATGTAAAAATATTACGCACTCATTCTGAAATACTCCAAAACTTTTTAAAAGTATTGCATTCTTTTGATGAAATGCAAGGTAATAATCAGAAGAACAATATGCTAGAATGTATGCAGTGTACTTGAAATCAGTATTTACAAGATGGTTAGCTCCCATACAGTATGTTGCTGATAAGCAGTTGATTGCACTCAAATATATTTCACTTTTTTTTATTTCACATTTTTTTGTGAAAATATACCTCTAAAATCATGAAAATAAATGACAAATGTTTAGGTTTATTATGCTTGCACTCTTATTAAGATTTCTAATATAGCTATGTTTCCCTATCCTTTTAGTCTTCTATACTTCATCTATAAAATGACTAAGATATGAAAAAACAAAAGGACTAAGTAGACCCAGATGATGTTGGCTAGTCATTTTTCCTGTTACATGGTTATTAGAATACATTACCTAGTATGACTATTTATAGAACATCAAAAACCTAACATAAATTAAACAAGCTTGAGTTGTCTAAAATTTTCATAGCAACTGAAACACAGGACACCCTGCTTCTGCTTTTGGGTACAGCATCTAGATTGTTTAGAAAAGTGACACAGTGGCCTAGCGTAGAATATACAAACACTCCTAATAACAAAATAAAAGTGTGGGATAAAGGACTTTACATGAGAGCTGAGGACACACGAGAGACTTGCTGGTCAAAAGTTGTGCTTAACCTTGAGAAAGAACAACCACAGGAGACAGTATTCATTCCCCTTCAGCCATTTCTTCTCCTTCGCTGTCTCCAGTCCTTTTACTGGGTAAACTAGAACATAGGACACACCCAACCTTGAGCAGTTTTCCATGCATCTTCCTCAAACCCTCAAATTTTTGTCTTCTTTGTTATTTTTTTCCAAAATTATTTGGCACTGTCTTTTTTCCTGGTGCTTTAGACTCTTTCCAAAAAGGTTGGGCAAAGACAGAGATTTCTGTGGAACAATGAAGTCAGAATGGAACGAACACTGTACTGAAAGAAGTCAGTTATGGGAGCCAGATGCATCTTTCCTTGTGCCTCAGTTTCAACAGCTGTAAAATGAGAATTTGAACTCCTAAACCGGCAGTATTTCAGTAACACCCTTTAGGAGAGCGCTGAAGAGTGACATAAACCAACTGCCAATATAAATATAAAGCTATAATTTTTGCAAAAAATGCAGTGTCATAATTGGAATCTCCATTAAATGCAAACCCAAAGGAATCTACAGGTTTGCTCTTTCTCTAGAGAAAATTTTCAGGGAGCACTAAACATGTATATAAAATAGATATGTATTTTTTTTTCCAGATAAGAGTAGTTCATTAATTTAAAGAGGTGCTTTCACAGTCAATGTTGGGTGTGTTCTGGAAATTCATGAGACTTGTGACTCCTCACACTAATCCTGAATCTCTTTATGTGCCAAGTGGGTGGCAAGTACTGGCAGGTAAATTTCTCTTTTGTGATTCTGATCAGAATTTTGGACCTCTTGGAGGTAGTGCATTTTGTAATTCGAGCAAAAGTTAGATACAGAGGGCCAAGAGACAGGAAAAAAAAATTCCAGTGAATTGAGAATTGTATGGCACTTTAACAGTTAAACATCCTATAACATTTGCTCCGTAATTTTGGGAAACTACAATTTTATCTGTAAAAATTGTTATTTTGAATAATGACTTTATATTCTTAGACTATAGTTACTCATTTCTGTAAATCATTCTCAAATGGCTTAATATTCCTAAACTCTAGGTGTTACCTGTTATAAATTGATCATACTGTCAATTTTTAGCTGAGCTCATACAGCTGTATTAGATTTTCTCTAATTCACCATTATCTCCCTAATACTAGCCTGCTCCATTAACGAGTAAAAGTTATAGAACATACTTGAAAGCACTCATAATATTGAAGATACAGAAAAGTCAAAGTTTTAAATGAGAGAAAGAACACAAACATCAACCAATTGTCAGATTAAAGGCTGACATGAATAGAGAAATTTCTGCTGTGTCATTCCATAGGACCATCTGCCAAATGCATTTTGGAAATGTTCAGAAGGTTTTCTCTTGAATATTCTGGAATTATTGTGGCATCAAGGTATCAGCATATTAGATACATTAGAACAAATACTGGTATTTAAAAGAGTTATTTTAAAAGAAATGTTTTATGAAATTCACTTTTGTGAATCTCACCCCAGCAGGAGAAGCCCTAGTAAATATATTCCCAGAAGGACTGGTGTTCAAAAGGATTTTCACACTGCTGGAAAATATGTGTGTGTGTGTGTGTGTGTGTGCTACTTTTGATCTAAGACAATGTCCTTTTGCTGTGCCTTTTATTCTTTCATATATCCTTATATGTTTCACCCTAAGTGAGTTTCCCCCACTTTTTCAATGAATAATTTTTTATTTTTTATTTTTATTTTGGAGTTATGTTTTTGCCCTTTCACTCACCCTCCACTAAACCACCCATACCTATCTAATTTATGTACTCACAAGCAGTACAAATTCTCAGCAAAATAATTTGGAAGCTGTCTTTGGAAAATTCCTATTTCCCTTCCTGTTCTGCTCTCTTCCTCTCTACCAAAAAAAATCCACATTGTATTTCCATTCTCCACTCAAACTTATTGCTTGCTGAGCAGTAATTCCCTTGATAATGGATATGGCTCCAATGTTATTTTCCTTTTTCCATGAGTTCAAGTCACAACTTAGAAACCTTAGAAGTAGGTATCCAACACCTCATTCTCATAGACCCCTACCCTCAGTCTCATGATACCCTCAAGAGTCACATACAGTGCAGGAAGTCATATCCAAATGTAGTCTCACCAAGACTCAGCAGAAAGTATTGTATTGTACCATGGCTGGCTAGTATTCAATCAGCATTTGGCAATCAATGGGAGTTCTGTCTTCTCAGATACTAGCCTTCTTCTTCCCTCCTATAATATCCTATTCATAAGAATGTAGCTTGGCTGCCTCTCCCCTCCATCTTTCATCTCCTTAGCCTCATTACTTCTTGTCCTGGGGTACAATACCACAGTCTTTGCTCATCATCACAGCCTCTGTAACACTTTGACCTCCCTTGGTGAGGGTGGCAGGATTGGTGAATGTCTGTCTCTCTCCCATGATTGTAATGCATTCTTTCCTTCCCAGAGGAAAAGAGCTCCCCCATCTCTTGGCTGAAAGGCTATTTTCTTATGAACTTCACTCCAATTATTTCCATGGTACTCTTGTGCAATACCAGGCTTTCATACTTATGTGGAATGGTCTGGTGCATTCATGGTGAGGAAACCAGAGGTGGTAAAACTTTGGTAAGGTGTCAGGATCTGACTTGGAAGGTGAAGCTCAGCAAAGGTCAGCACTGAAGTGGCATATGGACTATGGTGCTATAGGGGAACCCTTTGGACTTCCTGTCACTCTTTGGAGCTCCTGTACAATGGGTTGCTCAATTACTTCTCTGGTCTGTGCAAGGCATGGTGGGAAAATGTGACTTGAGAAAAAGGCAAACTCTGATCTATAAGTGCAGACCAAAAACAGTCAACTGGTCTAGATTCTTCAATTTATGGAGTTGGAAATTGAAGTCAAATGGAAGATTGGATTGCCTAACATCTCACAACAGACCTACAACCCACTTGTCAACAGCAAGGAAGAACCAAGTGGTCTTGACCTTCATTCCCAACTTTTAGTGCAACCCAACCCAGCTTCTACTTAGAAGAGGTCTCTTTTCTATGCCATAGCCAGATCTTTGTGCCTGTGCTTATTCTTGTGCTTTTTGTTACCTCCTCTTTTTCAGCAGAACTTGGTAATGAATGTTTTTGCATAATGCTTACAAGTGGATATTTCTCCACTCTCAATTTGCTTTTCTGTTGTTTAGTCACAAACACTTCTGGCCTGAAGCACTCTCTGGAATTCATGCAATAGGGATGTTGGAACAAATTACAGCTTTTATGCTCTTGGTGCTATACAAATTACCTCCTGCTGCCTCTGCCACTTGGTTTGATCTTTTTGGTTTTGGCTTTTTATTTTGTTTTTGAAAGTCAACAAAAATGTTCACTGGGGTGCCTGAATTAAGTTTAACAATGTCCCTGTATACACTTAGGGAAAAAAAAAACAAAATATATGTTCCATTACATGTCTATCAAAAATTCATTTTGGAAAACCTAGGTGCTTCTTTGTATTTTATGCTACACACCTTTTAGAGGTCTGGGTCAAGTGTCCTTTCCAGATGGATAACTCCTGAAAACAGAGAAAGCCTGTATCTAATTATTTTTATCACATCTTCCACACTGCAGCAAAGCCAGTGTTTTGTATTAAAGAGTATGTATAAGAAATATGCTGAATGAAAGATGAAAGAAAGCTTAGTTTCTGTATTCTGACACATTTCCATCTCAAATTTATCACTCACCAGCAGATGACCTGGCAAATGTTACTTCGCTACTCCCCCTAGTTTGCCTCATGTATAAAATGGGCATTGTTGTGGTAACCCAAAATTTCTTTTTTGCAAGAATTAGATGAGTTAATACTTGCAAAGCAATTTTAAGCCCAAACATAATTAATGGTCTTTTCATGACAATATCATTTATTTAAAGATTTATTTATTTATGCATACAAGAGAAGAGCTGGGGTGCAGGCCAGAGTTGTGGGGGAGAGAGGATTCATCAGAGACAGAGTAGGGAGCCGAACAAGCAGATGTACTGAAATACACTGCTGAGGGGAGCAGCAGGCAAAACAGGAGTGGTCTGCGGTGCCATGTGGGTCTCCTCCCTGGCGAGGGATCAAACTTGCGCTTTACCGGCTGAAGATAGCTTCATAGCACTACAATGTAATTCCTTGTGTCACCAGAGAGGCCCCATATTATTATTTTTTAATGAGAAGACTTCTATATCTATGTACTAGGTAAATCCTGGAAAATACCAAATTAAATAAAGTCCTTAGTCTGAGTTTCCAGCTCTTGAGAACTTTCTCTGAGAAATACTCTGACACTTTGGACATTAGGTTTTCTTTCTCCATTTCATGTTCAGAGAAATTATGAATCTAGATCTGGGAGAATGAGGAGATAATAGGAATAGAAATGAGGCTTTCTGTATAAAAAGAGTGGAGCAACAGAGATGGAAGAATTCAGAATCTGGTTTCTAGTCTTCCTTTTTCCATGAACTCACATGAATTCTTAAACAAATTATATAAGACCCCATCTGTAAAATGAAAGGCGAATGAGCAGAAGAGCTTCTAGGTTTTTTTAAATATTTTATTTTAGAAACATATAATTCTATCCACCATTTAAAGAAAACAGCAAGGACTTCACTACATACTAATGCCACATAACAAAAATTTAGAAGTCATGGAAATTAATACCATTTAGGGAGGAGTTATGGGAGGTACTAATGGTAATTGCTGGGATAAAACCAAAAATGTATGCAACAGTTATAGGGATTTTCCATGACAATGACCCTTTAAGCCAAGTCTTTCTCAAACCCTGTGAAATAAGCAGACCAAATATTATAAGCTAATGTTTAATAGCCGAGAAAGCTGAGTCTCTGATAGTTACATACATCCCTAAGTTCACAAAGCTAATTAGTGGCAAAACAAGGGCTCACCCTAAGTCTTTCCATTCTAGCGTACAGTTATTTTCTATGATACTACTAGAAAACAATAGAAAAAAAGAAGTTCAAAGAGTCATTCCCCATGGAATGAACTAACATTTATCTAGGAAGCAAAAGCCTGTGGTCTATTCATGCATGGTTCCAGAACCAGAATCAGTCAGTCCCAGATTTTATCAGTGTATCCAAGTCTCTTATTGAAGAAATCATCTTTGAATGTCTGGCCAACAGAATAAAGCCCATGTAAAGATTGTCACCAATTTATTATTTAAATCTAATGTTATCCAACCAATTTTGACTGCTTAAGATATAATTATCACTAGGTAAAATTCTTTTTGAAAATCCCACTATAATAGTCACTAAATAACTAGTTGTAGAATAAATAACCAACCTTGAATTTTCATGCATCTGTGCATTTGTTCTGCACTTCTCTCCAACAGAATACCTTGACTTTAACCTCACCCATTTCAGCCTTATAGCATTTGGGGCTACTAAGCAATTACCAAAGCTGTAATTGAACTATCACCTCCCCAACAAATTCTCTGATTGCCTTTCCTTACCACTGGGGAGTAAGGGGGTGGAGGGATGGGATGAAGAATGGAGATGAAAAAGAAAAAAAAGAAAACATGTACATTTTGTTTCATGGTACAAATAGAAAAAATGTTATATATAAATAATAATTATAACCATAATCATAACAGCTTCTACTATTTATTGAGGTCTGTTTTTATGTTGACTTCTCTACCCTCCTATAATGCTGTAAGGTGTGATGATATTGCCATGTTACAAATGGAAAAGCAGAGTTTTGAGTATCAGAGGCAACTCACCTGAGGCTATGCAGAGAGTAAGAGAACCAAAATTAAAACACTGTTTATTTGATTGCAGAGTCTTTGTTTTTCAATTAGTATCTTCTAAATCTCTTTTTTTTTAATGACTGAGAAAAACATGTGCCAATGCCACTGAACTTAGAAGTCCACAACATTCAATGTGTCTCCACCTATATGAGGTCCCTTTGGGAGCAAGCTAGATGTGTGGGAGACCTGGCCTTGAGCTTTAAGTGCATGTCATCTAGAATCTGGGGAGAGAACAATGGAAAACACTGCACAACTATCTGTAAGGACTTTCAGAGTGAGACTGTGATATGAACTACTTAGGAGAGTCTAAAGGAAAAAGTGTTACTTTTGACTAGACCTGAGGTGATGTCAGAAAAGAATCAGCATATGGACTATCTTGTGAGATGAGCCTCACAAGCAATGTCATAATAGCACAACGATGCAGAGAATCAGTGAGTAGGTGGCTCTACTATCTATGGGCATGAATGGAAACCTGCCATATATGATTAAAGGCCTAGGAAGAGAGACCAATTCATCTAAATTAGAGATGACTGCCTCTGCAAGGACCATAGACTTTTAGAAGTCGGCTTTCCTGACTTCTACAGCTTATATGAACATTTAATAACTGCCTATGGGTCTAACAACCCTCAGAATATTTAGACAACTGCTTGGTTACCCTTGGAGCAACTTGGGGTTTTGTTCTATCCAAGACATGGGAGGATCAGGGCAACTCTAATGCCTTAAGGTGATGCCACATGGGAAGTTTCTCAGTCTTTTGTGCTGAGACAAGTTAATTTAGAAATTATTTGAAGTCCATCGTCACACTGGATACTACTGAGAGAATGACTAAATCATAGATCACTGATGATGTTGAATTCATAGGGACCACCTCATTCTTCAGCTGCGGGGTGATCTCTGTGGACCAGGTGAGTTGAATCAGTATCCTAAGGTCACTCAGTAACTGAGCTGGGATAGCTCCCCACATGTCTCCAAGTTCACTACAATATTCTTACCACAGTAACAGCATTTCTAAATGATTCTCTGATTTTCTTGTGCAAAATATGCTCAGGTTGTCTTGAGTCAAGTTATAATAGTATACTAGCAAGATCCTGAGAGTGCAGATTATCCCCTAAGGTATTAGGTGAGACCAGGAATCTGTTCCCACTATTCAGGTCTTATGTGTCTAAGAGTCAAATTTGTCTTTCCCTACTCTCTCTTGTGTTTGGGAATCCCACCTGGACCTCAGGGGAGAGGACTTATCTCAGACATTTGATGGAGTTAACATGTGTCACTGCACCCATGCACTGAGACTCTTGGACTATGATTATTGCAGAACCAAATCTGACAAAGAGGAAGGTCACTTCCGTGGGCCCCATTGGAGAGACAGCCTGATCAAAGCTAGAAAATTCTTGCATTCTTCAAAGGCTTTAAGTATTCATGCAGTTCCAATACAGCCAAAGGCCTGCCTTGAAAGGAGACCCAGCATGCTTTTTTTGCAGCAAAGTTAATCCCACTAAAAGCTTCTTCAATTAAGGCAAGCTCTAGGGGCCAAGAAATAGACAAGTGAATTAAGCCTTAGAGATTCAGCTCCTCCTTCTTCCCTGCCCTTGTCTACCAGCCAGGAATGTGGGGAGGAAATGGGTTAGGTCAAATCTATGCTTGAGCTCCATGAAGCAAATAGAATCTATATGTGCCCAAGGTGATTTTGCTACAAAACATTGTGCCTTTACAGTAAGTCTTCCCTAACACCTGGCTCAGATAATTGAGAATCTCACATCTGCAAGTCTGAGAAGAATGTGACTGGGGAGAAAGAGTGGTTTATCAAGGGGCAATTGAGGTATGATCATAGCATCTCACTTACAATAGCAAGGAACTTGGTGGTTCACTAGTTTAGGTTAGAATCCCTAACCTAAGATCCAGAAACAAAAGTTCATAATATACAAGTGATTCAAGTGATTTATGGACAGAGTGCTCTATATTTAATTCTTTTTTTTTTTTTGCTTTAAAGGAAAATGGTGAGTGAGTTGGCAGGACAGGGAAGGGGAAAATACCAGCCAGGCAAAGAAACACTGTCATGCACTGTCCTGGAGAGAGCAGCTTTGGACAGAACAAAGGTGAACTCTGGAATATCAAACTGACTCAAATATGCCCCCATCTGAGATTGGGGAGTTGGAGCTTTCATGATGCTGTACCTGTGTTATTGGTAGAGAGCTCTCCATGGGGTATATACATTCCTGGTGCTTCCAGCTACTTGTGATTTTCCAATGAAGGGTCCCTAACCTAGGAAAATCCTTCAAAATCATCCACAATCACAGGTAGGTGGAAGTGCAATATACTAAATTCTGGGACATGGGTTTAAGAAAAATACAATTCAGCCACTAAACAGAAAGTCGAATACCACTATTCTAAGAGTATCTCTTACTAGTTCTATTCTCAAGTTTTCTTTTGATTGCATATCTATATTCCGGAGAGTCACCTTTAGAGCCTCTCTGCTAGCCTGGGGGTTAAGTCTCAGTATCACCTCTGCAACCTGAGTTCTATCCTACATATGGTTAAACCACATATGGTACAGCAGACCTCTCCTGTCTCTCCTGCTGCTCCCCCTCAGTAGGGCATTTCAATAAATCCACCTGCTCTGGTCACCACTTTGTCTGCTGAATCCTCTTAGCCCCCACACCTCTGGCCTGCACCCCAGTTCTTCATATGCCTAAGTAAATAATAAAATAAATCTTTTTTTTTTAAAAAGTTACCTTCATTTATCAATTCTTAGGCACTATGCTAATACTTTTTTCATACATATGTTATGTTACAACATAGTGGTTACTGCACAGTGTATGGAATAGCAAGACCCATGAAGCTTAGCAGTTTCAGGCTTAAGTCTCAATTTATCCATTTAATAGCTGAATCACTTATACAAACCACTTTTCTCAGTGACTCAAGAAATAAAGAAATGACCGCAAGGGATAAATGAAATAACCAAGCGCAACCTTCATTAAATATATATTTTTTTACATTTTAAAGGGACAGATTTATAGGGAAATCTGTCACAGGTGTGCAAGATATCTGCATTTTGCTCAAGTACAATCTTTAATAACTCAGTCATAGCACAGACAGTTAAATAATGGTTGTTAATAATGAGGAGAACAATAATAGTATTGTTCTTTATGTAGCCATTTATACAACCTTCTATCATATACCTATAGATGCTAGTCTCTTCCAAGCAAGAAAACACAAGTGTTAAACAAAGATCTTGGCCTCATGGAGTTTACATCCTAATAAGAAATAACGACTAAGTGCACACATAAGTAACTAATGCAATGCCAGTTACTGATGACTGCAATGAAAATAATGAAGCAAATCAAAAATAAATAAAAATGGGTTGTGAGAGATAGAAGTGGATTTTAGATATGGTGACCAAAGAGAATCATTCAGGGAAGACCCGTGAGCAGCAACCTGAGTGAGTTGAGGAGGTGAACCATGGAAAGATCTGAAGAATAGCATTATAGATAGTGGTCATAGCAGGAGCAGAAGGTCTAGCTCAGAACACATTTAGTACATTACAGATATAGAAAGAATCCAGTGTAGTATGTCAGAGTGAAGCAGGTCAAAGTTACAGGAAATAAAGTCAGAGACAGTGGCGAGCAATCCACGATGTGAGAACTACGATTTTTATTTAATCTGATTGCTATAGGATATCAGAAGAGGATTTTGAGCAGTGGCAGCTCTGACATATTTTGAGGACTACCATTTTCCCATGTGTTCCCATTGGGCACAGGTGCATCATGCAAATCACTTTCTAAGAACAGCCCTTTCTAGGATCGCACAGTTTCCAAGTTGAATGAGCTAACTAAATTTTAATAGCAAACATGGGTTACTCACTCATGTATCTCACTATATTGTGTTCAAGACAATAATACTAAAGTTAAATGTTAACATGTGTAAAGCAAAATACAGAAGTAATCGCTAATACAAAAACCACAGATCTACCATCCGTGATTGACTTGAATCTTTGGTTCTCTCTATTTAACTGATTTCTAATTTGTGTCTTCAGTTTTTCTGCATTCTACAGAGTATAGCCTTAACCATGAAAATAACTGTTTTAGGATTATCGTATATAACAAACCTACCTGGTTTGCTAGAAGCAAAGCGACACACAGGTGGGAATTAGTGTGTGTGTGTGTGTGTGTGTGTGTGTGTTTTGAAGCAGGTCCTCCATTCACACACCTCTAAGGTCTCTTTAGTGACTACAGACTGAAATTCAATGTTTAGCTCAAGGTTGCACGCCTCCTCTCTCATGTACAACCTCTACAGTACATCCACTTACCTATCTTCTAACATAAGAAATCATTCTTCTTAATGTAACTACCCTCCACTGTCTCTCAAACACATCATGTACAATTTTATTGCCACATCATTATTTATTTCTTTTATTTTCCAAGTGTTAAGTTATTCTCGAGACCAAATTCAAGTTCTACCTCTGCTGTGGGGCCGTTCCTTGACAACTGAACCTTCACTGATCCTTCTCTCATCTGAACAACTTCTGCAGTGATACATTGAACATATGATCCTTTGGATTAATACTAACGTTTCACAGAACACATCTATCTGGATAGACCATCTGTGAACTTACTGAAGGTCAGGAGCACACAAGTGATCACAGGGGTGCCTTTGTATTCAGGTACTTTGCATATATTATTCGACTTTCCCATCAAACTTCTCATGGTTCAGTCATGCTATGTTCACACCTCCGTCCACCCCCAACACACCTACTCCTGCTTTTTTTCTTGTTTGTAGCATGTGTGGATATAAATCCAAAAATTTAAATGTCCAAAAAATGTATCTGCTTCATTGCTATTGAACCTTGACTTAATGTCTACTTCAAGCACTCCTTTACCGATCTGGGAACAGTCACAGTGAATCTTTTTTTTTTTTTTTTTTTTTTTCATTTTTTTGCCTGAAGTTTAGTCTAAGATCTGTTGGGGGATGGAGGAGCACCTGAGGTACACTCACTCATCTTCCTAATCATATATTGACTAAGGATTCCATGACTCCATCCATTGTCCTTTGACAATAATGCATAAGGGATATGTCTGAGAAGTTCCTTTCTCCCACACAATACCCATCCTAGAACTGCCACTCTCTTCATGGGAGTCATGGAAGCATGGTGATATCTGATGCTTTTGGGGGGGTTCGCCTACCTAGACTCACAAGCAACTGTGTCCACTGTTACTTTCCCAAGGTTCTGTGCTAGCCTTGAGAAACAAGGTCTTCTCTCCATTGCCCCCAATGTCTATATTTTTATCTCTTCCAAGTCATGGCTCTTCCTTCTGAGCACAGAAATATTTCTATGTTCTGGAACAAGCCAACTCTCACAACTCAAATATTTTTCTCTGTGCAAATCATCTAAGTTACCCTTAGAGATACATAGTCAAAATTCATAGAAACACTGGCAAATAATTTTGTTTTACCAATTGAAACATCTCTATCCTGAGGCAACAGAACTAGAACTACTGTTTTGATTAGAAAGATGTATGGACATATGGATAACTTATCCATATGTTATCCTATCATAATTGTTTTTAAGTAAGTAGCACAAACCTCTCATCAATGTAATATGTCAACTTGGCAGTTAATTTAAACGTCTTCTTCTAAAAACCTCTCCACTGGTATTGTACATGAAACTAACACCAAAGCCACCTCTTTGGCCTAAAACCAATGTTACTGCATCAAAATAAGGCTACAATTTACAAATCAATAAAATGTGAAAAAAATAAGCCCACCTGAGCTCTAGATTTTACTCAGACCAGAAGGTTTTAAGAAGAATTCAAGGGAATAATTTAGTTACTCATAAAAAGACATGGAATCACAGCTATCCAAATTTTTCTCTTCTTCCACAATCAAATAAGAATAATGTGTATAAGATTTGGTATTTGGTAACCACATTATTTTTTTAATTTTTTAAAGATTTATTTATTTATGCATACAAGCACTGGGGTACAGGCTAGAGGTGTGTGGGGGGTGGTGAGAGGATTCACCACAGAGAGCGGGGAGCAGAACAGGCAGATCAACAGAAGTACACTGCTGAGGGGAGCAGCGGGCGAGGCAGGAGAGGTCTGCCGTGCCATGTGTGTCCCCTCCCTGGCCGGCAGCAGGGATCGAACTCGTGCTGCAGTGGCTGCGGTTTGCTTCATAGTGTGTTGCTTAACCCACTGCGCCACCTGGGAGGCCCCTTGGTAACCACTTTAAAGGCACTGAAGTAAAATAATAAAAGTGCGTCAAATCTTAGTCCTCACCCTCAGAAAGTTCACAGTTTAATTTACAAAATAAAACAAACAGAAATAAGAGTACAATGTGGTGAGTGAGAATCTAGCTGGGACAAGTGCTGGCGACACGCAGGGAATAACTAATTCTGCCTTCGGGAGTAGGAGAAAGCGTCAGGGCGAAGTCATTTTTACCTGGATATTGTGGATGGAGTGGGAACTTTCCAGCCAAACAGGGAGGGAATGTGTCCCAGGAAAAGGGAACAGTACACGTTTCAGGAAAATGAATGATTTCACTGCAAAATTTTAACTGAGGCTGGACCTGGAGGTCCATGGGTTGTGGAAAAGTGACACCAGGCAGATCTTACCACTGGTTGTGGTCTGGTGAGATGGTGGCTAAAGGCCTTGGCTGCTAGGAATTGAAATTTTATTTCACATGAAAACTCAGCAGAGAAATGCAACCTTGTGAAGAAGAAACTTGAAAAGCTGTTAGAGAGGAGAAATGCACTGTAGGAGCTAAGTTTGAGAGAGGTCTCCCTGACAGCACAGTGAAGATGGACGTGGGGGAAAAAAAGGACTAGGAAAAGCACTAGTTGAAGTGTGAAGGCAAACTTCAGGAACCTCTTCAGAACCTCTGGTCTTGTAGAACCTGATGGAAAAACCCTAATTATATAGAAGAACCTTAATTCTGACCACAGTTCTATTTGTAGAAACAAGCATCCAAAATGTGCAACTGAATTCCTTGTATGCTGTCAACAGCTGAGGCTCACAAAAAGTGGAGGTATTTATTTTCAATCCCTTTATGATTGTGTTCACAGGATTGAGATCGTTTTTTTTTTTTCAGAGTATGATTCATATAGATTTGGAATTATTCTTTCAATGCATGATTATTGGACGATAGTTTGATAATTAGCACAGACTCTAATTTCTGAAAAATCAGGAATTATTCCTGCAATTTGTTCATCACTCTCTCTGGAGGCTAGCAGAGAGCCTAGAGTACAGTGATGTCTAATAAACATTAAGAGAATGTCAATTGATGATATTGGACATAGTTAAATTTATGGTAGTCTCCTTAGAAAAATGTCTTTTCCTTGTTTTTCAAAATGGCAAGCAAAATATTCAATCTTGATTTAATTTCAGTTTAATAAGATTTTCCCCTTTATATGCAAATATTCTTTCCAATACTGCATGTGAACTCTAGCTCTGTGCTTTAAATTCCAGATTTGAAATGTGAAGCTAATTTGACCAAATTAATTTATTCTCTGAACTATAAATTCCCAAAATAAAATAACATCAATTGCTTATCCTGGACTTAATTATTAGTATTTCCTTCTTTCTTTTTTGTTATGTTTTTTTATTTTTTCCTATAACGAAAAAGGACTTTTCAACTTAAGGCAAACAATTTTTTAATCATGACTTTAAATTTGATGAGGTTCCATTAAGAAACTCCATGCGTGTCCTACTTCTAACAGGCATATACATAAAGAGACAGTCAAAGCACTTCATTAAAGGCAGAAGATTAAGGCAAAAGATTACACAACAAAACCACCCACATTCAGTTTTGCAAGTCTAACAGTCAGCCTGAATCATCACCCTAGAGCAGCCTGCATTCCGTTCCAACTCGTGGCTTCAGTTCACCATTTGAGACACAAGAAAGTAAAATATTAGTATTGGTGACCAAAGACAGGTGTGTTTCGCTTTCCTTGGTTACTCTTAACCCTGGAGGCAGCAATTGTTTCTTGTTTTTTCACTTTGTAAACACTTCTCTTGGGAGGTAATTAAAGATCCAGCATAGATCTTAAGATCCCCATAGGATAACACTTGGTCATATTTCTAACAAAAATCACTGGCTTAAGAATCTCAGAAACTAGCTTTTAAATCAGTCTTACCCCATTCCTGGCTCACTCCCACAATATCCCCTATAGTATTCATCCTATCCTTCAACAGACTTTTCTCTCAAATACTCAAATTTGCTCTTCTTATATTTTTATTCCTTTAACTAAATATAATGCAACATTCCTTTCTGGTAAACCTGTTCATTTTCAAGTGTATGTGCAAATGCTAGCTTCATGTTTTCCCTCATCATTCTAGGCAAACTATATAATTTGTTTCCTGCAGTCCTCCAGCACAGGGTTTAGGTATTGTGATAGTCTTTTACTTCTATCCTAGTCATTTTTCTTACTCCACTACTATCACATCACAAGACCCTTTAAGTGAGAAAGTGTGGAACTCTTACCAGAGAGCTAGTTAGATGCCAATTTGGTGCCCAAATAACATAGATGACAATAAATAAAGAGTGAATGAGTTCTAAAAAAAAAGTAATTGATATTCTTAACATTTATAAATATAGATAGAACAGAACAATTAAATTACAAAGAAAAATTTCTTAAAGGAACAAAAATAAACATACAAAGGAGAGTCAATATAGTAAGATTACTTGATTGTTAAAATTAGTATTAACATTTGGAAAAACCATGAAAAAAGTGAAGTAGTGGGTCATATAACTGGCATCTCTTGGTTCAGGATAAAGTAAAATGGAATTAGAACAGTCCTCACTTAGGTTGAAACTGAGCATCAAATTATCACAATCCTTTACATAATTGATTAATGTATCTATAATTTATGTATGAGTTAAAAGAAAATAACATACCATTCAGCAGAAAGAAAATATATATAGATGCAATAATTTTTATACACTATATCAAGCATTCAATTCAGAATTATTGCTTTGGCCAGTAATAAAATAATCAACAGGGGTCAGGAAACTGCTATAGATATCCCAACAGGTTAAATATACAGAACAAAATGAAAAAAATATTTTTATATCTGAAAGAGAAACTAATCCACATATTTAAAATTGCTATGTATCTTAGCTAGACTAGAGATGAAAACAACCATACTTAGATATTGCTTGACAAACATTGATTTATTTCAAAGAAGCAAATGACTAATAAGATAGTTCATTAAAGGAAATGATAGAAGCAAAAGACAAGAAAGCGGTATTATTTAGGTACTGTAAAGTAAAATTAGCAAAATTTTATACCAAATGAAAATTTCTTTCAAAAATAAAAATAAGAAATCTTCCAGTAAATAGAAAATTCATTGGCAGGAGACATGCACTGAAAAATAGTCTACAAATTGTCCTTTAGGCAAAGGAAAATAATTCTATACAGAAATGCAAGGAGGAAATTACACTACACAGAAATGTAAGCAGAAAAAGAAATGACTGAAAAAAAAATATGTATATAAATAGAACTGAATATTAACTGTTTACAGCAATAATATTAGTACTGTGGAGTCTTAGGTATTTCTAGAATTAAAGTATTGACAATAAGATAAAAAAGATACAAATAGAGAAATGGAATTTAAGAGTTCTTTAGTCCTTGCATTTTCTGAGAGACAAATAATTAAGAGTAGGCACTGACAATTCAAGGATTCAAGTTTTAATTCCTAGCATAAGCACTATAAAGAGAAAATAAACTACAGCTAATGAGATAATAGATGATAAAATGGAATAATAATTTTTTAAAAAATGATTTATGAAAAAAAAGGCAACAAAAGAGAAAAAAAGGAACAGATGGGGCAAACAAAAAATAAATAGCAATAGGAGAAACTTAAATTTAAAAATATCAGTGATACATTATCTGTAAACAGATTACATGCCTCAATTTGATAAAAATAAAAATGCACTTTCAATTTATGTCACACCTTAAAACATAAATGTGTAGAGAGGTTAAAAATAAAAGAATGGGAAAGATGTACCTTGCAGATATTAACCAAAAATTATTTATTGTTACTCTATTAATATCAGGCAAATGTAGGCCTTAGTGCAAAAAAAATTATTAGAAACAATAAAAAAATGCTATAATAATTATGAAACTGTCTGTAATAATAGCAAAGTCTCGATGAAACAGCCAAAATAAGTGGTTGAAACTTTCTGTAATTGATTAAGCAAGCAGACAAAAGTCAGGACAAATAGTGGTTTGAACTATATAATTAACAAACTTTATAAAATTTTTCAAAGTACTAAACTAATGCAGAGTATGGTCATTAGAAAAATAAAATACATAGTATACCTGAAAAATATTGCAAAAATCTCAAATGTTTGTATATTAAGCAATATATTTATAAAATAACTCATAGATTAATGTAAATTATAAAATATTTTAGTGACATACCAAAAAAATGGCATATTAAAACAACTATGTAGTTAAAACTGACATAAGAGAAAACATTTGGTTTTATGTGTGCAAACTAGAAAATGAGACAGTATGTGTATCATTATTTAATTTTCATATCAGGATATAAAGATAATAACATTAAAGTAAACACAAGAAAAAAAGAAAGAAAATTAGACAAGATTAATGAGTAAATACCAAAGTAAAATAGAATATACTAATGACCAAAAGCTGGATTGTGAAAAAATAATAATGAAATTTTTAAATCTTTTGATAAATTATTAAATTAAGAGAGAAACGTACAAATCATCAATATTATGAAGAAAAACAGGACATCATTATTGATGCAGATATTAGAAATATAATATGAGAATGTTAAGGACATCTGACAATAAATTTATAATTATATAAAGTGAACAAACTATTAAAAATGAGAATTTACCAAAGTATACACCATGGTGAAAGAGAATCTAGATAATTCAATATTTGATATTTTTAAATGAGTTCATAGTTTTAAACATCTCAATTTTTCCAGGCACAGATTGCTTCAAAATAATAATTCTCAGTCATCTGTGAAAACTAGAATATTACAGGAGGAACAAAAGAAGGTAAAATTAAATCATTCCTTTTTCTTAGATGACCAAAACAATAACTGTTTACTATGTTAATATTAACAACAATGTAATAACAACCTGTGAGTAATTACAGCATATGGATTAGTGCAATGAATGACAAGGATGTTGTTAGATGCAGCAGGGAAGAATTGAGAATTTCTATTATAAGCTACCTGAACGCAAGTGAAATGATGCAGTGCTATTTAAAAGGTGACTTTGATTAATCTGATTAATTTGAAGTGAACATTGCAAACACTAGGGCAACCACTAAGTAATTTAAAATAAGTATAATAGATATGTTAAAAGAGGGGATAAACAAAACTGTGTAAGACAATCAATTAAGGAGAGAAAATAGACAAGAGGGTAAAAAGAATCAAGAAATTAGTTTAACAAATAAGAAATAGTTAATAATATGGTAGATGACAACCCAGCTATGTCAAAAACACTAAAGCTGATACAATGTAAGCAACATCAACAACAAAACAAATAGATAATGCAATTGTATTTTATCTGCCTGATGCACATTTTAAATATAAAGGCTTACAGAGGTTAAAAGTAAAGACATGCTGTGTTAATCCTAATGAAAAGAAAGCTAGAGAAGCTATATAAATGTCAAAGCCAAATTCAGAACAAGGATAGTTTCCAGGAATAAAGGGGCATAGTATACAATTATAAAGGGATCAATTCTCTAAGAAGACATCATGATCCTTAGCAGGCATGCACCTAACAACAAGCCTTCAATAATATAAGAGAAAAATGGGGGACTCCCTGGTGGCTCAACGGGTTAAGCACCACACTGTGGAGTTTCTGCGGTTGCTGCAGTGTGAGTTCGGCAGTGTGAGTTCAGCAGTGTGAGTTCGGCAGCGTGAGTTCGATCCCCAGCCAGGGAAGGGACCCACATGGTGCAGAAGACCTCTCCTGCCTAGTCCGCTGCTCCCCTCAGCAGTGTACAGTAGATCAGACTGTTCTGCTCCCTGCTTTGTCTCTGGTGAATCCTTTCATCCTGTACCCCAGCTCTTGTATGCATAAATAAATAAAATCTTGAATAAAGAAATATATTTATGAGACAAAACTGATAGACCTGCAAAGAGAAATATATTAATTCACTATTATAGTTGGAGACTTCAACAGTAATCTTTGGGTAATTAATAACTCAAACAGACAGCAGTTCATTAGGGGCACAGTTGACTTGAACAGCACTGCCAAAGAATGTGATCTAATGCTCTAGAGTCTAGTCCATCAAATGATAGAATGCACATTCTTCTCATACTCACACTGAATATTCACAAAGAAAGCATACATCTGGACCATAAGACACACGTTCACAAATTTAAAGGAATAGTAATTCTATAAAATAATCTCTCAAACCATAGCAGAGTGAAACTAAGAAAAAAGTGAAAACTCTCCAACTAGTCAGAGAGCAAACAACACACTTCTAAATAGCACATGGATCACAACAATACTCATTTGTTCACATTTTAATGAAATAAAAATGAAAGCAAAACTTCAATAATCGTGAGACATAGCAAAAGTCATATTTAAGTAGAAAAAATTTATTAAATTAAATCAATTGGGGTAAAAGACATCTCTTAAAATCAATAACCCACTTTGGGAATCCAGGGGGAAAAAAAGCTAATGTAAATCTAGAGCAGGTAGAAGAAAACATATAATAAAAGTTAGAGCAGAAATGGATACAATTAAAAATAGGGAAACAATAGAGAAAATTAAGTAAACCAAAAGCTGCTTCTTTTGAAAGATTAATAAAATCAATAAACCTATAGTCTTGTTAACCAAGAAACAAAGAGAAAAATGCAAATTATCCATATCAGAAATAACAGACACTTCATTATTAGTGACTTCATGGATTAAAAGGACAAAAGAAATATTGAGACCCCTATACCTTCACATCTGATAACTTAGAAAAAGTGTACTAATTCCATGGAACATACAATCCACCAAAATCATATGAGGAGATATTGGTCATCTAAATAGACCCATGTATAAGAAAGAAATTGAATCAATAGACTGATAACCTTCCATAAAAGTAATTATAGGACTGAATAATTTCAATGTCAGTTCTACCAAACACTAAGGGCCTTGAGAGCCAAAAATGAGCTGTGTCCACTGTCCACCTCTAGACTTGGTCCTGGAGAAGAGCTGGTGGGGTTTGGGTCTCCAGGAGGATGATAAAGTTCCGAAGGGATTTAGTACTGTTCATAAACCTGGTATTTGGCAGAGATCATCTCTAAGTGTGTCTCAGTAACACCTGGTGGCCATGCCAGGTGACTTCAATAAAGGGAAATAAATTTTTTCACTTCTTTCTAACCTATTTTTTTCTATTGATTCAAACTTTTTTTTTTTTTTTAGAAAATAATAATTGAAGATTAAAAAGTTCAAATTTGCCACGAAGGACTCCTAGCCAAAGAATCAGTGAAGGGTATGCTTCTCAACACAAAACCTAGTCAAGAAACAATGTGAGGAGCAGGAGAAGGAATAACAGTTACCCTGAGTCCTCATTCTTTATGACACCAAATGCATATTATCTATTTCCTGAGCCCAGAAATTTCATCAGAATATATCTCAAGTTCTTTCTGTTCTTTGATGTTTTGTTAACTTGATCTAAAGATTTGAATCCTATTCAAGATCTTAAAAAAATATACCTTCCCCTTCAATGCTGGTCACACCCTTGTGGAAATCTTCTCAGGAGACGGTTTAATTGTTTAGTAGCTCAGACTGATTTTCATTTAAGTAACTATCAACCACCGATTTTGCTCCTGATGTCAAAACTGGTGTGGTTTAGCCAGGTTATCTTTATCTTGCATCTCTCTGACCACCGTGGGTGTGACCTTTTCATGTGAATGGAGAAATGAAACAACCAAGAAAACCCAGCAGTTCTGAGGCCTTCTCTAACCAATCTCTGAAGACATTGCAGAACAGCACTTCTACCAAGTACATTGTTAGAAAAGACCACCCAGTGCCAAAGAGAGGGGGCAGAGACCACTTAATGGTAAGCTCCTCAAGAAATGTGGAGAAGTTTAAAATCACCAGTCAGACCTCTGGCCACAAATCAAGCATATTTCTCCCATATGCAAATTATATTCTCCCCTTATGGGTTTTCTTCAACCCTCAAAACCCAGCTATTGTCTTTAACTGATGAGGTTTCTTAATGAGGTCTATCTGTCTCTGGCTTACCTCATTTATAATGATGAGGGAAGAAATTAAATGGCTATAGCAGATTCGACTGCTGAAAAGTGTAAAGGTCAGGACCAGGGCAGTCACAATAGACAGTGGTCCACTTCGATGAGGACTCATTGACTGGGACCCAGTTCTGCTGCCTGTAATGATTCTTCAAGGTTTTTTACTGCACTACTTACCCTGAGCCTGGGTAACCCTTTATCCAATAAGAATAAACCATTTCAGATGCTGAGTAGTTTTTCTCAACTTAAATCCTGCAGCCTGAGGTCGAGATGTGTGCCAGGGCTGCTTTCTTTTCTTGGATCAGAATTTTCATCCAAGAACACACTACTGACTGAATACTTTGCCGTGGGGGTCAGGGCCTAAAGCTCTGCTTCCTGTTAATTCTCAGCTACTGGAAGCTGCAGGTAGTTCTTTGCCATTACCCTCCCATCCCCAATAAACAATGGGTTGGTTTACTTACAAACCAGCCCAAACTAGTCTTTGGCATTTCCTTCTCCCTTCAACTGTCAGAGATATTGAGGAGTGTTTTAGGTTCCTGCTTAGCAGCAAAATTGGTAGAAAAATCTTAACAGATTGCTGAATCACATTCTAAATTCTAGTGCAAGGAATCACTAATTGACAGTGGGAAAATAGGAAGTCCTATTTGAAAATTATACTTGCAATAGTTCTCTACTTCAGTGGACATGAAAATCACAGTAGTGTCTCTGATTAACCACACAAGATCTTCTTAAGTTCGAATTTAGAATCTACATTTAAGATTATATGTGAATTTAATGCAACTACTCATTTGAAACAATTTTTCAAAGCCCTGAAGATATGTTTCCTTAATGTGGGATGTCTGACAAAACAGCAAAAAAAATTTGAGTCCAAGTGTTCCTCAATGAAGATTAACTTTTATGTAATTGTCTCCTTTTGCACATGAATTCCTTTGCATAACTGTCCCTCAGGACAATATTGGCGATTAATTGGAAAATTATACTGACTTAGAATCAGAACTTTTGCTGCTGATTAGCTATGTGATATAGATACTTTCAATAAAATGGAGAAATAATCCACCTAGATCAGTAAACACAGTGCTTATGGCAAATAAATTGGATTAAAAAAGTAGGAAATCTTTGAAAACAAGCATAGGTATTTATTTGATTAGTTATCAAATTCTATTTCACATTAGAATCTGAACATCTTTAAAACTTTCTTACGATCAGGCACTGATAATGTTTTAAAACTTTTAAAACTCCCTAGATAATTCCAAAGTGCAGTAGATTAGACAAATCCATCTATTTTACTTTTTCTACATGAATATTTCAGTATCATTGGTAATGACTAAGCATTGATAAATCACTGCTAGCAAATCAGTTCACTGAGTTCTCTGAGATTGCTCTATCCGCACCATGAATCAGCATTGTTTTGTGATGGACATGAGCAGAACGTTGAACAGTCATTTTCTTATTGTTGGCCAATATAGTTTCCTTTTGGGACTAATTGGTATTAGTTTAAGGAAATTGGCATCCAAGTCAGGAGAGTCTCAGGAAATACTGTACATTGCCATGAAGGTAAGAACAATCCTTCACTTCTGGGAATGCTTAGTCACAAGACATGTCATCAGTCTTACAAACTGCTTAGTTCCATTTCCCTTCAGGTAAAACTGAGTCACTTTTCCAAAATGATGACAGCAATAGAAGATGGTGGAAAGAAAGATGGGTTCCCAACTTGAGGATCAGGCTAGCTTATCTCACTTAATTTATTCAACATATATGCTTCTGGGTATAATTAACTCAGAAAACCATTAAACTATTCAGACACCAGTCTAGATAAGGTCTTTTACCTAATAAAAGATTCATTTAGGTTTAAAGAAGGCACTAGTTTGTTTCTGATAGAGATCAGTGCCTAATCCTCAACCCCATCTTGAAATTAAGAAGCAGCACGATGTGACTGAGGGAGCATGTTAAACCAAAATGACCTGTCAAGATTCTTTATTTATATTTCTCAGTCTTCTGATAATTTCAAAGACATCTGTACATGCAACATTGCTGAGAGTTTCACAGACACTTGAGTATGCGTATTGCTCTGACTTCCTTCATATTTACATGCCCCAGAGCATCAACCTTCCAATTAACTCCCTCCTCTATTGGCAGTTTGGAATCATTTCCAATCCGATTCTACCACTACTACCACCATTCATTGCCATAGCACAAAATGGATTTCTTTTCCGTGTTCAGATGTTTAATTCCATACCAGAAACATGAAGAGCTGTATTTCAGTGTAACCTTAATCCAGCTACATAACTGTTCATTTATACATTGTTTTTGAGTCTCATTTTCCTCATCTGTAAAATGGAGCTAGTAATTTTTTTTTAACAAGGTTTTCGAAGTCTTTGATATTATATTAAAATTTAAAAAAACATAAATTTGTTAAATATGTGATTATTATTATCAGTATCCAGAAAAACCTATCCAAGATGTCTAAATAGTTTCTCTCTTCATTTTGAGTAGTATTCTGTCTCTTAAAAATGTCCCAGTATGCCAGGAACCAGAATATATCCTTGTATTTTGAACTCTTTGGCCCATTTAGGTAAGGTGAAATTAATGTGATGTAGCACAAGAGTACTGTATGATATCAGATGATCTGTGGTTTATTTTCATCATTGCTATTGGTAGTTTCATTTCCCTGAATTCCTATGTTCTCATCTGTTAAATGGGGGTTAAAAGATCTATCTCAAAGACTATTTTTAATGGAAAAATGTATAGCAAACGCTCATGTTTTTTTTTTTTTAACTATACAAATACTAAATTGTGGTTCAATTTAATGATTCTTACATATTATGATGCAAGTTTAGGATCCTCAGACTGAATAAATTTCTAAGATAATAATTTCAACTTTTTAAATATGGGTGATTATAATATTGAAGTTTTCTTTAACAAGATTTTTGGCTTTAAATTTTTTCTACTTTTTGCACACATTTTTTAAAAATAATTAAATGTAGTACTTTTCTTATCATCACTGTTAACCCGCAGTGTGATTTAATTGGAGAAACACATTGAATTTCATAATTCAAATTAATACATATTTCTTAAGAATATAATAGCAGCCAGCTCTTGTACTTCCTACAAGTCAATTTTAAATCTATATACTCAGTACTTCAATTTCTTTTTACCTCCATTTCCACAATTTCAACTCCCTTAGAGAGATCTTCTAGAATTTCCATCAGAACTAAAGTTATGATGATGACGATGATAACAATAATAGTAACAGTAATACAAACCTTAAGACATCTACACCTAAATAGTTTTCTCCTATCCAAAATTTTATCTCTTGTTCTTGTTACTGCTCCTACAAGATTTTGTCTGTGATGTATTTTTAAGTAAATACCATATAGTATCTCCCCCATTATGTATTTCAGACGTGTTTTCTCCTGAAATAACCATGATAATTAAAACTTAATAAAACACCTTCATTACTTCTTCTCCAGATGATTGCATAGGCACATTGTGAGATCTGTCTGTTTGCAGATGACCCTTTCAATCCTATTCATCCTTCCCAGATGCCAGAGCGTTATTCTTGAATTTCATCTTTGATAAATGTTTCCTCCCTTTCATACTATAATCTCGTTATGCCCACCTGCGCATGCTGCTTCCTCTTGCCTTAAACTCTTCTATGTCTGACACATAAATCTTGCCTTTAGTCTTGAATAAATTGTTACTGTCTCAAGGATGTTTTTCAGATTCCTTTTACCTAGATTACCTAGTCTCTATAATCTCTTCAAGAGATAACCAGTTTTAGATTTTCATGACTGTATTTTGAGCTCTCTGGAAGGCAGACCATGCCTAATAAATCTTCTGGTTCCTTTCAGATTTTAGTTGTCTATAAAATATTAACTGAATGACAATTTACTCAATAGAAACTGTGATGCTGGATCATCTCATTTGTAGAATCCCAACTTCACTCTGAGAAGCTACTTGCATAATTATATCCCCAGCATGAAAAGATATTTTTAACAAATTTTTATTTTTCCTGTTGCCCTTTATCTACTTCCAGGATCTATCCCCAAATCCATATCTACTTTGTTTCATGGATTTTAAAAGATGATAATATTGATTATTTCACTAATAACTGCATAAGAAAAATACTACCACTTACCCAAGAGAATAACATAATTTTTGAGGGGTGGGGACATACATGAAGATATCTAAAAAAGAAATCTTAATTTATTGTTGGAAACTTTTCATTTTTCTCTTATATCTCTTATTGCATTTGTTACAGTAAACTTAGTGTCCCTCTTTGCTAGCCCCTTGATAAATCAATATACTTATTTTTTTGAAAAATTTTAGGTTTACAAAATATTGAGTGAAAATACAGGAAATTTTCATGTACTCCCTACACCTTCACTCCTGAATTTTCTCTAATACTAACATATTGCCTTAGTGTGGTACATTTGTATACAATTAATGAAATAATAGTGCAGTATTACTAAGTAAATATTTACATTAGAGTTTACATTAGTATTCACTCTGTATCGACTCTCTGTTGGATTTCACATTATTATGATTACATGTATCCATCACTACAGAACCATACATCACTACAGAACCGTATAAAATAGTTTCACTTCCCTAAAAACCCCATGGGCACCATCTAATCCTCCCTTCTCCCCCAACCCCAAACCATTAGAGATCTGTGAACTGGTTACTGTCTCTAGAATTCCACTCTTCCCAGACTGTCATTTAGTTAGAATCATACAGTGTTATAGTCTTTTTATATTGACTTCCTTATCTGGTAAATACATTTGAGATTAATCCTTATCTTTTCATGACTTGATAGTTTAGATTTCTTTTAGCACTGAATAGTTATGCTGCATGATGTAACAATTTATCCATTCACCAATGAAATACATCTTCGTTGCTTTCAAGTTTTAACAATAATGAATCAAACTACTGCAAATGTGTGTGCTGATGTTTGTATGGATGTAAATTTTCAGCTAATTTAGGTAAATTAAAGAAGTGGTGGATTATACAGTAAGAAAATATGTAGTTTTTAAGAAAATGCCAAACTGTCTTCAAAAGGGTCATATCCACAAAACCTATGAAGTAAAGTTCCTGTTGCTCCACATCTTTAGCAGCATTACTGTAGCTAGTGATTTGCATTTTGAGATTTTATTAGGTGTGTAGCTATACTCACTATTATTTTAATTTATAGTTCACTAATGAGATATGTTTCTCATCTTTTCAAATTATTTGATAAAGTGACTGTTTACATATTTTGTCACCATTGTGTTGTTTCCCTATTGTTGAGTTTTAAGGGTTCTTTGTATACTCTGGAAACCATTCTTTTATACATGTCTTAAGTAAATTTTTTTCCAACACCATGACCTGTCTTTTATTTTCTGGGCAGCATCTATTCCAATGCAGTTTCTATTTTCAATAGATTCAACATCGTTTTTTTTTTTTTTTTTCTTTCACAGGTATACTTTTGGTATAGTATTTAAAAATTCTTTGACAAATCCAAGGTAATCTCAAGTATTTTTTACATTATCAGGAGTTTTATAGTTTGCATTTTACATTTTGGACTGTGATCACTGCTGAATTTTTTTTTTGTGAAAGCTCTTGTGGAGATTCTACTCTCTTTCAGGAATGAAAGCACTAGGAGATATTCAGAGTATTCAAATAGCACAAATTATAAATGAAATGTGTACTTTCTATCAAAAAAAGGGCTAAAAAGTATAGTTTCTGGTGGCAATTGATGTGAGAATTTTTTCTTTACTCCTCTAGTCACTCAATTTAACTAAATTCTCTCCTTTCCAATCATTCCCCTTATCATAGCACTTATCTGAACTCCATTATAAACAATGAAATGAATATTTAGAGAATAAGTAGCACATTGGTTAAAAAATTTTTTTGCAGTACAGAGGTAGAATGCATGTTAGTTGGCGTCTCTATTGAAGGGCAACACAAAATCTTTGTCATAGGAATCTGATGAATAACAGCAGAGAAAAGGTCTATACTTAAGAATTAAAAGGATATTAGGTAGGATTAGCTATCCATGGAGATAGTTATTCCTATGCAATATCATTTTATAATCAAATTTTACCAAGTTTTTACGAAGTACTTCTGAGATGGAAGTTGTTCTTTCCATGTCTTAAAGAAACACAGAGTAGTTGGGGAAAGATGTGGTGTGCATCTAGATAACTCTAGTAATGTCTAGCACCTGTTGTTTTAAAGGCAGAAGGAAGCTAATGATGATTTTAAAACAGAAGGATGATGTGATATTTTCAGAAAGATGGATGTAGTAGTGTCACTGAGACCTAGAGAAAATAATTGGAGACAAATATATCTTTAACTTCAAACAGTGAATTAATGTGCATGTGGGCCTGTTCTAGTCTAAAAACAGAAACTGAAGGCTGTCTTCATGAACTATGCACCAACGATTTTGGTTTGAGAAAGGGTACCAAGACACTGGAGAAGAGTAGTTTCGAAAGGTATGGCTGGACTCTCAGTATCTGCTTTGAGATTTATAAGCTTCTGAGGAGATTCTACTTTCTCTCATAAATGGAATAAAAGAATCACTAAGGAGGATGTCTTCAAAGCGCCCATGACCTGCTGAGCCAGCGTACAAAGTGTCCATACTCAACGAAATGATGATGAAGCGGTTCTACTACTTTGCTCACACCTGCCGCCAAAAAAAGGAAAGCATTCTGGTCGCCCTGCAGCAGCAATTTTCATCTAGCAGTATTCCTTCGTTGTATTTATCATTTCTAGCTGGAAAAAAAAAAAAGAGGAACACGTAGGGAATGAGTAGGAGCTACCACAGCCTTGCTTGTGATAGTTATTTTCAAGAAAGAAGGAGGAAGGGAAATAACCCTAAAACGCGGGCATTTCTGTCTGATAAGGCATATAACTGTCATCTTCTTCAATACCGCCTTTCTAATACACAACTCTATCAAATAATTGAGACTGGAGTTAGACTCTCCCAGAGCCATCTTGGGCTGGAGCTACCTGCTTCAGGCCAGAGTATCCTGGACTCTTCTGTGAAAGACATAGGCCTTTAACCTTTCAAGTCCAACCCTCCCTGACACCCCCGCTCCCGCTCCACCCCTTCTGTTTTTGCTCTTGTAATTTATTCGACTACTTTGGGAATACCACTATTCTTGTTGGTTTCAGGTATAGAGGGGAAACGTTCATGACAATTTTAGAGAACGGTAAGGCAATGGATCACCATGGAATGTTTAGTAAACAAATTAAATTTCAGGGGTCTCCCTGGTGGCACAAGGGGTTAAGTCTCAGTATTATGAGGCTATCCACAGCCACTGCAGCAGGAATTCAGTCCTCAAGCAACTAGAGAGTTGACCCACATAGCAGATCTCTCCTGCCTTGCCTGCTGCTTCCCTCAGCAGTGTGTATCAGTAGATCCACCTGTTCTGTTTCCCACTCTGTCTCTGGTGAATCCTCTCACCCCCTGCATCTCTGGCAGATACCGCTGTTCTTATATGCATAAATAAATAACTCCTCAAAAAAAATAACTCAAAAGAAGAGCAGAATCATTAGCTCTAACTTATTTGTTCCTATTTGCCTATTAATCCATCTTTGTCCCTCTAACTGGCTTTTCATTATAGGGCAAATTCCTAGTCATTTTTTAGCCCCATCTCAGGTATAACTCCTCTCTCAGCCTGCTATTACTCCTGATTTGCAATTTTATAAATTTTTGTGTATGTTTTTATTTATAGACCTTACAAGGCCTTTAATATTCTATGGTCTATCCTCCACTCAAACTGTGCCTGAGGGTCAGCGCTATCTAATTCATCTTTATTTTCCCCATAGCAAATAATACAACCCTTGATACATTGGGGGACAGACAATATACAGTAGTAAAATAAACAAAGACGTAATGATCCAGTTGGCCTCTTCCTCTACTTTTCCTGACACTAAGGGTATAACTAGTGTTTTCTTGAGCTCTGAGAGGACCTGCCACTTCCATATACCATCCTGGTGGTGGATGGCCCCATGGGAATTTGCCTGGCCTTTACCATGTAGGTCATCCTTTTTTTTTGGCTAGAGAATGACAGGTATGGGTGTTGGAAATCAGCTCCACCACTGAGTCACAGTGGTGCCTCTAGGCACTGCGGTTCCAGTTCATGTGAATGATCTTTGCAGCATTCTTACAAGGTGAGTTTTCTAATTAGCTTTGCCTTATAAGGTGCCAGAGGGGATGGTTGGTCAGCGTTGGGGCCCACAGATGGGAAAACAATGGCAAGAGACTTTGCCTAAGGCTATTGGGTGGGCTGAAGCCTTACAGTTAACATCTGGTGAGAATACCATGACTCAGTGTCCTATTCCCCACCCCAGGTTTCCTCACCCATCAAAGCTTTATTCTGTTAGGCTTGGACTTCAAGAGCATGAGAGATAGGGTGAAGAGATTCTATGACTGAGCCACTGGCTACATTTTTCTTTAATGCAAGAATGCAATCTTTAGTGACTTGGTCATGAAATGTTCAGAAGAGGATAGGATTCTTGACTGAGAGCACTTTGAATCGCAGGTCTTTATTTGTGATTACTATCCACAAAAAGGGACCTGCAAGACCTAAGAATTCACTGAATGGCAGTAACACTCACATGCCTATGCCTAATGGCTATTTGAATGACTTGTATACTACCTCGTGCCGTCTTATAAAATATGTACTTACAAGTACATATCCTTTAGGAAAAATTAATAAATTATTCTGTGTTAAAAGCTGGAATATACAGGAAGAAATGCAAAAGAAAGTTTACTTATAATATCACTATTTGGAAATAACTTCTGTGGGTTTTTGGTATTTCTCTTTATAACATATTTCCTCATTTCAAAATAAAGTAATAATTGTGTTCTTCATATTGTGAGTGAAGAACTGAGGCTGTCAGGTGGCCAGAGGTATAGGTTAAGAATGAAAACCGCCATCAGTCTGATCATTTACTGGGTGACCTGGAGTAAATCTAAAAGTTTCTCCTGGCTCTTAAATGTCACCAACATAAAGAAGGTAAGAGTTAATGTCAATACTGGCTGAAAGTCCTCAGAGGACAGTTAAATTCGAGTATTAGTTTGATAAAAAGTTTGTGTACATTTTATTGGACAAGGAGACCAGTAAAGTAACCTTTAACTTTAGACACACTATCAAATTCCTGTGAATTAAAGGTTTATCTCAGGAATTAATTATTTACCTGATCATAGACTTTTTCACGTTGAACCTTCAGATTGCTAAGGTCTAAGAAAGGAGAATGATAACATAGCTCAAAAGACAGTGACATGAGGGAATTCGCTGTTAGTCTGATCTAGAAAGTAGCCAATGAGTGAATCACAGTATCCCCAGCCCTATTTGCACTTAGCTGTGACACTAAGTTTTCTGTATTCAAATGAACTCACATCTTATGATTTTTAACCTACATATTCTGTGACCTCACACACCCTCCTTCATGCTCAGACATCCTGGCAAGGGGACTTTAATTTAAATGAGGTAAAATTGAAGGTAGAAAAAAGACTTGTTCTTGGTCAGAACAATAATGCCCTCTTTCACGCCATCATTTCCAGACTACAAAAGCTGCTGGGTTGGGGAAAGAAACAGATTTTAGGTTTTCAGTTTTGCATGACTGCTCTGTTTTCTCCTGTTAGTTTGTTTTTTAAGTCATATCTTTATTTTGGCTAGAAGTTTCCAGGAAGAATGTTTGAATCTAGAGGGTCAAAGGGTCCAGGGTAGGCTGTAGAAGACAAGAGCCATAGCTGGCAGCCTTGATTTAGTCCTGGGCTCCTGACCCTGACGCAGGGAGACAGAAAATCCTTCTGTTTACCACTTGGTGCATAACCAAGTACAGGGTGGAGTACATAGGCTGTCAGGGAAAAAGTTCCATTCAGGCGTAAAGACTGTTCATTAGCTAAATTATTCCTCATATTATATCATATCGAGGACTGGAAGCAAATGGCAGAGAATACCTCAAGTATGTAATTTACAAAAATACCCAACATTGTTGATTAAACTAGACTTGGAATAATGATGATGATGATGGGGGTGATCATAATGACTGCTATCGAGTGTATTCAGGAGGCCACGTGACATGCTTTATTCTCTCTAAAACTGGGTATTATGTATTCCATGGCACAGATGAAGAAAGTAAAGTTCATATAGCAGGTGGTCAGCTCTTCTAAGATCAGCAGCTAGTCGGTAACTGGGCCAGATTGGGGATTTTTCCAGCCTGTGACCCTTTTCTCACTACTTTTTTCACTACCCAGTTCCGTGTTTGAGCCTTGTTGTTGAGGGTTACCATGACTGCAGCTCCTCAGCAAAGAATGCAGGAGTAAGGAGAAAGGCTGTGGGGCAGCTGATCTAGAAAGCCTCACACTCAGATGCAACGTCACAGGGTGCTAGAGCTAGATGGCATTTGGTGGCAAAAGCTATATATAGTCCGAAGAGAGCATATCCCCTCAGAAACTGCAAATCATGCCTGAAGGAATTCTCTAAGGGAAGGAAGGCAGAGGGTGGCATATCAGGAGGCTGAGGGAAGGGGCTGCAGTGGGCTCCCTGTAGGAGGCCTGGAGCTATTTCCTGTATCTGTCAGGGCAGATCACGGCTCAATCTTCCTTGAGCCCCAAACAAGGACTTTTTTTTATTTAGAAAAGAGATTATCCTTAGACAAAAGTGGCACCAATATCCTGCCACCCTGATTAAAAGCAGGATGAAGATAAAATGATTTCTCTATCCCTCACGGCCTGTGAAGCCAATGCCTCCCAGGGAAATGGCCGTCTCCCAGCGGCAGCCGGGATCTCCACCTTTGAAGCTGCCTATAAACCTGTTTGCTTTCAGAGCTCCAATAAGATCTGTGCCTGCTGCTCCAGGCTGGCCCAGCTCAGCTGCTCATGCTGAGACCATGGCTGGCTTCCCAGGTGAGCAACCACGAGGACAGTTAATTACATCAACCCAATTAGCAGCAGCACCCACCTTGTGCAAGGCCGGCTCACCTGCAGTCTTACCCACGTCTGGAAAAGGGCCCCCGGGCCGTGGTGGGGAAGCTGAGGAACTGAGATGCTAAATGTTTAGCAGTGACCTCCTCCTAGAACCTTCTTGTCTTGAAGATAAGTGAGGGAGTTGGAAAAAGACCAATCTCTTACACCATAGTCTGCTAAGCAGCCTGCAGATCATAATGGTTTTCAGATTATTCCATTGGGTAGGAACACAGTCTTCCCTCAGCACCTAGCGAATGATCAGAGGTGGAACCTTATCAGATTTTGCCTTTGGTAATGAGGCGGTGTTCTCTCTGCCTCTCACAGAAGAGTAAGGACAGGGCCCTCTCTATGGAAGACAGGAGGTGGGCAAAGTGAGGAGACAGCTGTTTTTCTTGGCTCTGCACTCCTGCTTCCACGTCTTAATTTTTTTTTAACTTTTAAAACAACTTTATTGAGATATAATTCACATTTAATAGCATCACCCATGTACACCAATTCAACCGATTCTGGCATATTCACAGACATGTGCAACAACCATCACAATTAGTTTTAGAACATGTTTATTCCTCCAAAATAAAAGCCATGAAGTCTCCCACAGTTCCCCACTTTCCACTTTGACAGTCAATCAGAAGTCTGGGTTCAAGGTAACATCTAATCACTCGTTAGCTGCTTACCTGGAGTCAGGTGCTTAATCTCTCAGTATTTTGGTTTTTGATTTCTTAAGGATGTGATTAAACAAACTATAGGGATAGACGACAAACCACCCATTGCCAGATGAGGGCAGGAAGGAAGGGAATGACTGCAAAGGGAAGCATACAGGTGAAGACACAGCTCTGTGATTTTGGTGGTGGCCACAGGACCTAAGAGTTTTTCAAAACTCATAAAACAACACATAGAAAGGGGGTGTGTAAATTTTAAAAATAAATAAATTTTCAAAGTGTACTTAAAGTAACTTTTTCAAAGGTCACTTAAGAGGATAAAGGTGATAAAAGGTTTTGAAAACCCCTACCACAATGAATGGCTCATGTGTACTAAAATACTCATTTTTTTCTTTCTTCCTGAGTCTGTTTCCTCATCCACAAAATGGGAGTTAAAATATTACTTCTTATGAATATTAACAATTTTCTTCGTAAGCATGGTGTAATAGTCATATGAGACTATCAGCAGTCAAAATTCAGCAATTCATTCACTCATCCATTCATTTTTCTTTATTAAACATCTTGGTGTGTTAGGTTCTGTGGGCAGCAGGCTGGGCCCACATAACAGAGCCATTCTCTCTCCTAATATATCTCACGGCCTGGGAAGGGGACCAAGAGGGACACATCAATGGAAAGAATGCTACATGGAAAATTTCAGAGACAATAGAAATGTTTTTGTGGGGCATCCAGGGTTATTCCCAGTTGAAATATTTTTTTGAAAGGAGGCTTAGAAAGCAAGTAAGAGATGAGGCCAAGAAGTAGCAGAGAAAAAAGAAAGGCATCACAAGCTGAGAAAATAATGTTTAGAAAGACTTGTAAGTGAGGGAGAACAAGACTCCTTCAATCTGGAAATGGTGATGATTCATTTAGAAAATTCAAGCATTTGACAAGAGGCTGGACCAAGATACCACTCTCATTAGCATTTAAACCAGTGGGGGCTCTTGGCTCCCCCTTTGTACCCACTTGTAGGCAAATCTGGTCTCAGTCTTTTTCTTCTGCTTGGATATCTAGATCAGAACCTAGTGGAAAGTCTCTCCCTCAATGATTGTGATCTTTTAATTTTGCATTTGCTTTTGCATAATCACCCAACTTCCAAACCACGGTTTTCATCACCAGATGGGAGGTGACAAGAGTCATGGAAAGGATTCAAATCCTCTAAGGCTGCTAGATGATGTCAACCCAATTACCAGGAACAGCACTATCTACCCAGTGATGCCCCTCAGGTATCTGCACCTGTATGGATCTGGGTGGAGTTCTTTGATGTGATGTTTGGCTGGCAGCAATTCTGTTCCTCCAGCTTCTTTTTTCCCCTCCTGAAAAGGAAGCAGCATTGGCATTGGGCAAAGTCCCGCTACCTTAAGAGTTTTAGCAATTATAAGGAACCCTGCAACTTTGGGTATAATGCGGGGTGAATATTGAAGACTAGGATGGATGTTCTTGTATTATGTGCTATGCCAGTTAGTTAATAATTCTAGACCATTTATCAATAGCCTCTTCCCCTGTCTAGTCCCTGGACCACCACAAATCGTGATGCTCTAGCCCCTCTATCTCTCCTTTAGAAGTCCTGGGATGTCCTCATAGTCAAGCAGTTGATGGGGGAAAGCCTGGAATGGAGGAGACCACTGAGCATTGCAGCAGGGCTATATCTGTTTCAATTGCTTAGAACATGCTGGTTGTTATACATTGTAAAAATCATCTCATCAGAAGCTTAAAAACATCTGGTCAACTGATTTCCCTGAGCAAATCATATCTTCTTTCTGGGCTTCTATTAGTCAATAATAATAAAAAAAAATCATTGTCACTTTATTATATAGGGGACTCTGGACTTCCTGACTTCCCAGGACTCTTTCACATTTAATATTCTTTGATTCTGTAAATGATGATGGAATTCAGAATCTTATATTTGAGGTATGACAAGTTCCTGTACTTAACACAGGAAAAATTTGCTAGTCTTCATCCAACATGAGTAGAGAGTTCTCAGATCATAGACCCAGAGCACTTAAGAAGGGAGAGGAGCTTAGAGTTCACCTAACAGGCTTTTGGAACATGTCCCACAGAGCACTAGAGAGATGGGGTAGAGGGTGCAAAGGGGCAAGAAGAAGGGGCTTCAAAGTCCTGACTCCTGCTTCAATCCCAAGGATGTTGTTTAGACAGTGACTTTTACTGATTTATACAGTGATATTCATCATGAGCTTTTATTTGGAGAAATGTTTCTGTCTGGGTAACAAGTTCTAAAAGTCTTCAATTTTGCTTTGGCAACTTGCTCTCACCGGGGTCTTGGGTTACATAAACTCTCTGAGCATCTGTTTCTTTATCTGTAAAGTGGTACAACTTTGTAAAAGTTTAGAGCATGGATGAAACATGTCCGGCATGAACTATGAATGAACTAAGAATTTGAGCTATTATTTGAGGTGGAAAGCAAGTTCCCAGGGCAGCTCTGTAAAAACTGAGGAGGATGGTACAGATACACTTTCTCTGTCTCTGTCTTTCTCTCTCTGTCTCTCTCTCAAACACACACAAGACACACTAGAAACTGCCCTGCCAAGAGGACATTTCAAGAGCAACAATTACACTTGCAACACTTGCTATTGCTCTATTACTAAACAAGGTGACAACAGCAAAATCCTATTCAACCACAACTGCAGAGGGAGATCATTCTGATAATCACTGCAACGCCAGGGATTTGGTTACTGCCGAGTAACTCACTGACCTTACTGGGCTCAAGTTTGTATCCACACAGTAGCTGAACAGAAGTGGAGTAACCGGTTCCTGGCACTCAGGGTGTGGCAGCTCTAGCTGTTGAACTGTCTCCTTGAAGTTGACTAATCAGCCCCTTCCGCCCTCTCTCTGAGCACCTCTAAGATGGTGGTGGATTTGCTTATCCCACCTGAGACTATGTGGCCATCGGCGGACAGGTGCATGCCTCTTAAATTCTCTCCCTTTTCTGAAGGGCTGACACTTTTCCATATTGAACGACCTGGAACAGCCTAGACTATCTCCTCTGTTAAAATCTCTGTTCTCATATGACTAATTTGAGAATCCACCCACTCTGGGGGCCATTAGGTGGTGTGAGGAAAGATTTCCAAGCAGTGTTTTAATCACAACTTGTATCAGTCCAGGGCTCTGTAATCAGATGGGGATTGGTCCGCCCTTGGTGTCATCTTCCAGGCTGCAGGGCAGCATATGCCTGGGCTGAGTTCAATGCCAGCCCCATAAGGAATCATCTCGTGTCAGTGTGGCTCAGCCACTGCCTTCCTTGCACTGTCTCATGTAAGGATTCTCGTGTCCCTTATATGCACATTCTTCCTCAACTAGAACTTGCACACTGCTTCATTTTCTCTCCTTAGTGTTTTCTTGCTTTTACAGCCTATTTAACAGCAAATTTGTATTTTGGTCTTTGCCTATCATTGGTGGATTTTGAGTAAGTTACTGGTTACATCTTTCAGGAGTACTAAGTCCAATACCTTCGGTTAAGAGGGAATAATTGCTAGAGGGAAAAAGTAATTTTCTTCAAGTCACCCAAATCCAGAGTGACTAAACTAAAACTGTGACTCTAAGGAAATTATACTTTCTGGTGTGTCTGTTCACTCCTTTGCTTAAGTCGTGTTTGCATGCATTCAATAAATATTTCTGAGTTTTATTCTCTGCCATGTACTATTTTAAACTCTGGAAATAGAGCAGAGTAAAATTCCTACTCTGGAAACTCTATCCATGGAGTGAAGGGAGGCAGGCAATAAAAATAAATAAATTATGTAAAATGTAAATAGAAAGTTAGATTAGATGGTAATAAGTGCCATGAAAAAATAAAGCAGAGGGGGAAGTAAGGATACCCACTGTAGGTGTTCATGTGTAAAGAGAGGTCATGGACAAGACCTCCCTAAGGAGGAGGGCTTTGATCTTAGCTTGATGGAACTGAGGGGTAAGCCATGTGGACACCTGAAAGAAGAATGGTTCAAGCATAAATAACAATAAATGCAAAGACCCTGAGGCAGCAGCTTTCTGGATATGCTGTAGGAGCGCTATGATACTGGAGCTAAGAAAATGAGGTGTATGTAGGAGGTAAGACCAGAGAGGTAAATGGCTCAGGTCTTACGCATCATTGCAATAACTCTACCAGTGAGGTGGAAAACAGAGGTTTTGAGCAGAGAAATGACATAATCTGACTTATATTTTGAAAGGACAAGTGGCTTCTGTGTTCAGCATCCATGAGGGTGGGAGCTGGGAAAGAACTAGGGAGGCTACTGGGTCAAGTCAGCAGAGATGATAGTTGCTTGACCCAGGGTGGGGAGAGTGGAGGTGGCGCAAAAAGAGTTCCTGTGGGTAGCAGGGCAGACGGACATAAAGTCAGTAATTAGGACTGTGAGAAGTCATGAGAGGGGAATGAGGGTGGATCTCACAACTCAGCAGAGATGGGACTTAGCCCAAGGCTGTAGCGGGGTGGAGAAGGCTTCCCAGCGGAAGAGGTGTAGAAGACTAAAGCTGACACAGGGTGTTGGGTGACTATCCATCCAGCTTTGTCTGGGACTGTCCTGGATTTTACACTGCTCACTCCCATAGCAACCAGCACAGCTAGCTACCCTACTGTGTTTCCTGGTGAAACTGGAGAGCTGGTGGGAGGATGAAAGAGTTCCAGGCAAAGAGCACAGTGAAAGAGAGCACTGCTGGTGCAGAGGAGAGGAGCACTGTGCAAGGCAGAGGAGGCAGACCTGGACTCCCACACTTTGTTTTGATGT
Source organism: Galemys pyrenaicus (assembly GCA_019455555.1). Taxonomy (NCBI): domain Eukaryota; kingdom Metazoa; phylum Chordata; class Mammalia; order Eulipotyphla; family Talpidae; genus Galemys; species Galemys pyrenaicus. The sequence goes on from JAGFMF010011696.1 coordinate 2,371,148, forward strand.
CAGTGGAAGGCTTTAAGCAAGGACTGGCAACACTAATCACTTGGCAGTTTTCTGCCTCATCTCAGCTTCCATACTTATAAGAGTTCTATGTAAAACAAACAAAAATTATCAGTTTCAGATGAAAGTGAAAAGCAGTAAATTAATAAACAGGGAAGCAAATAGGTTTACATCCAACAACTCCAGCTGAGTGTTCCGTTGTTACTAGGAAGTCCTTATGTTTTATAAGGCCAAGCTCCCTATGAAACCAGTTTATTTTTCCCACATCCCCTATTTGTAGCAAAAACATCATTACTTTCCTAGGTTCAAAATCTCAAACTTACGATTTTTATCTTTTTTCCTTGGTGATTCTGTGTATAGGGAGGGGGTGGGGGAGTGAGAATTAGACCTCCCTGGGTGGAGGCAATAAGGAGGTGTGTTGTCTGTAGGGAATTTTAAACCAGTCAATTTAAAGTCAGTCTGCTTTGTATTATTTCTAGGTGCCAGCAATTAACCACAATGATAAAATCTCCCCACTGGAACAAACCACTCCCACTTACTCCCTAGACTCAGCCTAGATTTCTGTAACATTCACTATAAGAGTCTCCCTGATTCTTGTCCTTTTTCTTCCAATCCTTCTAAGTGGCACACATGTAGGCAACTCAGCATCTAGCCACCCTTCTCTAGTTTCCTCAGACCTCAGGGTCCTTCCTGAGGTTTGCAGAATCAAGTCCCGGTAGCACAATCTAGATCTTGGTCAACCCCTTTAGTAACCAGACACCAACCTGACAGCTGAAACTGATCCTATTGTTCTGCATCCGGAACCCTGTTTGCTGGGAAAGCCTGTGTCCCAAGAGCCTGGCTTCCTGTGGCATTAGCTGGGAGGAAAACTACTTTTGGATCCCAGCACTAGCAGAGATGGCTTGTGTGACCTTAAGCAAGTCACTTTCCCTTGAAGGCCTCAATTTTCTCATTAATCAAATTAGGATAATAATACCTGTAGAGCTGAAGTCACAGGATTGCAGTTAGGGCCAAATGAGATCATGGTTGTGAAAGCGTCCACCTACGTGAGCCGTGAAGATTACTGTGAGCTGTAGAGGTAATACTTGCCGAGTAGAGGTTGTCACGGTTATGACACTGATGCTCACAGCAGGCAGGGCTCTGCTTTTCTGCCTGTCTTACCTTTCACCTTTACAAGTCCATATCCTAATCATGATTTAAGGAACAGCTCTATAGCAACTCCATCAAAAAAGTCTTCCTGGGCTATTTAAGACTTCTCTGAAGTTTTCTCACTTCAAAAGGCTCCTTTGAGTTTAGGTAAGTACCAAGCATTTTATCTTCTATAATTTGGAAACCTCCACCAGGACTTAAGTAAGTTTACATGTGTTATAGATGTTAAATTTTCTAATATCCCTCTCAATGCTGAAACACACAATAGATTTTAAGTTGATTTGTCAAAGTGAACGAATGAATGAACAAACGAATGAATACATAAAGCTACATTTTTTGCCCCTTTAGCAAAACATGCTGATAGTGCCCTCTGCTGCTAAGTAATGATTCTATGTTTGCTACACAGTAAGACAAGTGAGAGAGTGCTTAGAAAAAGAAATAAGAAGACACTATCGTGCCTTACTCTTGGGGTAGAGAGGACAAGGGAAGGCTACGATGTTATAGTGCAGGGGAGACTAGGACGTCAAGAGGCCAGACAACATGGCTGCAAAAAAGCAGGGCACCTCCTTTCAATACTGGTGACTGACAATGGGTTTAGAATTAAAACACACTTTCAATTTTATAGAACCAGTTTCTCTTCTTCTGTTACCTGTCTTAACGGTAAGTATATTACTTATGACCAGAGATGGTTTTTAAACCAATAAAATTACCTTTGAAGAGCCCGAGATGCCTCATGGGAGCATGCCTTGACAGAAACACCACATAAGCTGGAAAGCATTAATAGAGTAGCCATCATTCTAGTCATTCTCCTGTTTCTCAGGTGTTCTGATGTGGTAAAAATAACAATTGTCTTTCAATGATTACCTGCTATGTGCTTGGTGTTTTCCTTCTGCTGATGATAACTCATCAGATAAGCATTATCCTTTCATAGAAGACATAGGAAACAAGGTTAAGACATGATCAAGGAGCTAGTGAGAGGAGCAAGGCCTTCCAGATCCAGAAAGCCTGTCCTCTTCTCCAGATCCTACATTGTTTCCTGTCTGGATGTTTTCCACTAGGAGTCCGGAGACCTGGGCTGAAGCCCATCACCTACCAGTAGCTCTGAGGAAAGTTGGGTAAACTAATTTCCTTTCAAGGTCTCAATTTCCCCAACTCTACCCTAAAGACTGTAGGACAAGGGTCTCTGTCAGGCCCCTTCCAACTTGGAGTCTGTTATGCAATGGTCTTCATTTGCTGAACTCTTAAATATGGACTCTTCTGTGACTGTGATTCTCTCCTGAGTATCCATCCACCACAGGTTGATTTTCCCAGCCCAATCAAGGCCAGACAATTCATTATTGACCTCAGATAGACAGTGATGAAATGCACTTGATGCTAAGTGTCAAAGGTCATTCAAGTATCTTTAAGTTGTAAATCATTCTGCATGTAAATAGTGCAGCATCCCCTACCCCAACCAAGATTTAAGGAATGATGCATATCCTATGCTGATTCTGAAGGCAAAGCATTTTTAAATTTTTAGCACGTCAATTTGTCACAATTGACAAACTTGACCACTGGGTGAGCTTTAGGTGGGAAGCGCCTTAGTGGGCTTCTGTCCTCACTTGATATGCTCTCACCTCCATAGAGCAGAGTCCCCAGGAAAAGAGCTCCACGTGGTGCCTGGCCTTTGAAGTGGCTCACTGGTGCTTCAAAGCAAAGTTCATGGTACAAGGAGCAACATCTGATGTACTTTTATTGCCCTTAGAGACAAAAAAACATTACTCAGAAGCCAAACGTCTGGAAGAAAAATCTGTACCCTGTGCTCAGCCCTGAGGCCTGGAAGTTCAGAGGAGGCTCAAAGTGCCCTCTGTGAGGAAAGCAGAGCATGTCTGAACAGAACTTCTATTCTCTCTGGCACTCAGGGCAGTGGGAGCTGCCATCTTGCTGATGACAGCCGCCTCCTCCTGCATTTCCACAGGGCTATGGAGGAGAGGGGTGACCAAGGGTCAGACAAACTCAGAGCAATTCCTCCCCCTTCCTAGCTAGTCACAGAAAATGGTCAGAACTGCAAAATGCCCTTAGAGAGTACAATCACTTAATTTTTACTCAAGAAATTACTATCTAACATGACTTTGACTTCAGTCCAATTATTCATGTACTCTGTTTTGTTTTCTTTCTTTACCTGAATGTGATTAATGGTCAAGTCTACTGGGATGTTGTGAAAAGTTTAATGACCACAATGGTAAGCAATGGAAGTGGAACATTTTCCCAGGGATCTCAGCTCTGTCTATCAAGGGAGGTTTAAAAACGCCTGTGTGCCTGCTTTTCACTTGACTCGTGGTAGCTAAAGATAGAATGAATCCCAAATTAAGACTACTCAGAACTCAATTGTGCTAAAACATATGCTATTACATCCTTATCTTGGAATACTGAGGGGGAAAAAATCCTAAATAGTCTTTATTTAATTACCAATATTAACTTCAAAGAATTATAATTCTAGTTTATATTATCTTGTGGGAAAAACATATCCTGAAACTCTGAACTTCAAATACAATAAAAATCCTGGTGTCTGTTCAGTACATGTTGCTAAATAACAAAATATTGTAAGAGACCAGAATATCATTCTAGGGACCAGAAGCCTTGAAACTGGCTTCTAAGCCTCGGGGACTCTATATAATGTATCCTAAATCTAAGCAGCATGATTTCCTAAGACCTTCAAAGGCATTTGCAAAGTTTAAAAAAACCAAAAACAGGTAGAGAACAAACACTAAGTGTGATCAGACTCTCATTGTATGATCTTCCACTGGCCCTTTGGTTTCAAAGGAGGTAAATTGTCTCCATTAACTCCTGATGGAGATAGTTTGCATCCAAGGATTCTCAGAGTTTTTGACACTATTCTGTGTTTGACATCGGAAAACATGACTTCAATAAAGTACTACTTGAATACCTTTCTGGTTTTACTGAAAGCTTGACTGATTTTTGCCAAATGCTTTAGACTTTTCCAATAACATACCTGTGCGCTGGAGTAAGCTCGTTATTACTACTTCTGAGATAATAATGCAAGGACTTGTGCGAGTGAACTGGTTCCAGGGAATCAGGGTGAAATGTTTGTCGGACTCACCTTTCTTGAACTCCTGGGCAAAGGGAAATGCTATGGGGAGAGCTGCTGGGCTTTCGTCTGAATGATGGGGTTCGCTTCAGCTTTGTCTGTCACCAGCTACTCCTCTTCTTTTCCATAAGAAGCGTGGTCCTTAACGACTTCACCTCACCCACTTAAATATACCTCCCCACAAGGGAATAAAATAAAACTCCCTTTTAACTGCTATTTATTTGGGTTTCCATAGCATTCATTAAAGTGGTTTCACAGAGCCAGCTGTAGCAAGGGTGCCATTCCACCCACCCTCAAAACATCCACTTCTGTATGAACTCTCCGACTTTTCAGAAAGCTTACTATTCTATAACCCAAGTTCGTGCAGTTTAACCTTAAAACGTTTCTGCTGACACTGTGGTGAAATGAGAGGTCACAGGGCTCATTTTCTGCTTATTGGTGGCTACGCTCACTCATGACCCAGCTTAACTGCCACCTTCTGTGTAAATTCTTTCCTATCCCCTTCTTTGAACTCACATGGCCTCTTTTATATCTGCTTCTATCCTAATCCTTCTATGACAGCACTTTCCTCCCTCCTTTTACATTTTTTGTTTATTTACATCTATGGTATCCATTTTGAGTTCCTTAAAGGAAGGTGGGATATCTTACTCTATTTTGATATTTTCACAGACCCACTAGTGAGTGGTCACTTGAAAGCTGAGGAATGAATTATGAATGATCTGAGCGTCATTGCACCTCCTTCCCTGTGACCGCTCGTTTTCCTTGTTTACAAAAAGAAGATTGCACTGAGGTGTCTCTTGAGATAATTGTGCAGTTACAGATGATTACCAAGTGCTTCAAGACCATAAAAAAAGTCTAATAAATGTCGACCATGATTATAACCCTTTGAAACAATGGGATATATGATTTATAGATGGAAAAAGATGAGACAGAGTAGGCAGTGTTCGTTAGCCTGGTCTCCATGTCCATCCCCGCCCACCACCAGTTCCAATTCATAGGTAACAGCATCAGCTTGAAAAGAACAAGGAGCATTGAATCAGAGTCTGGAAAGGGTTTCCAGGGTACATGCCATCACACTTCCATCAAGAGGGAAGACACTTGAATAGACAAAAGTGAACGAGGGAAAGAGTTTCCAAAGAGATGGGTGATGCTCAGTTCACTGCTGGAGACTCAGATGAAGAGCCTGTGGTTGTTCTTTCCTGAGCAGAAAATGACTTGAGAGAACAGCTGTTAAAGTGGGGAGGTTGTCACACTCTGCCCCACCTCCACCTCCGCCTCCATGATGGTGGCCTTCCCAGGGAAGGATGGGCGAGGCTTGTCTTGTTCACCTTTTGTTTCCTTCCCCAAGCTGTATCATATAAGTGGTGAGAAAAGGTGTGTTCTATACTGAATTAGAAGAGCATTCAGATTTTCCTCCCCAGCAATATGTATCAGGGGAAAAAAAGGAGGAATGTCTTCTGTGGTTGTTTTCCTTATGGGTCCTTAACAAGATTTTTGAAGGTAGAGGTGACTCACTACCCCAGCTTTTCACATGACTGATGCCATCCATGGTAGAGCAAGCCAGGATCCATGATCAGATTGTTCCAGACTTGACGTCGTCTAGTCTCGGAGGTCAGCAACAGGCACGGAGAACAAGATGATTTATGGAGGAAGGTGAGAGAGGGGGCAAGGGAAAAGCTCTGACAGAATAAGTCTGCAGCTCTAACCCAACAGTGAGCTCAAAGAATGGCTGGTGTTACTTGTCTCAATGTGTCTGAAGAAATCAACCAGATCCAAAACAAAACAGGCCCTTATGTCTCATGTTGGAAACATGGAATTATCTGGGAGTAGAGGATTTGTGGGTGGGCTGTGGGACTCTGCGGGGAGGTCACTTCACATCACAGGCTTCTTGGCAGGAGGTAGAGAGGGTTCATCACCGTGGACCCAATCTAACTTGTGGTTTGGAGTTTTTGCCAAATGACTCCTGTTTCACCAAAGAGTTCTGAATGTGGGAACAGTTCAGCTTTTCCCACTTCTCAGTCACACCATTGTCACTCACCTCAGAGCATTTAATTCTTTGGCGTAAGGAACTGGTGAGGTGGCCCCCATTACCTCCCTCCTTGACGTCAGTGAGGGAGTTGTTCCCCTAGCTGTCTTATGTGAAATAATTCAGCATTTGTACTTCAATTAAAATTCATAAGTATATATTATTAAATGAGACTGACTCATTCCATGGCTTCTCCTCAACTGACTAAGTGCCAAAAAAAAAAAAAAAAAAAAAACTATGTACACAGTACTCATGAAAATGGCATTAAAACTAAAATTTCCTTGTCAAGCAATTTATATCCAGGGATCTAAAGAACACATCTCATATGCATGAGTCTTTTGTATCAGTGTTTTCTCTAGACAACATTGAAGTTCAGATTCTTACTGCCTTGGAGGGAGAAGAAAATAGTTACTGCTCTGAACCCACTTCCCTATTGTGGGCATCATGAAAGTAGCACCTGGTACAGCATTTGCACAAAAATGGGGCTGATCCCATTAAAGTATGTCACATTATTCAGTGTCATATTTTAATATATTATTGTATATGTACAGTATATGATTTTATAACAAATATTTTTTTCTTCACACTAACATGTTATTTTTTATTTAGTATATCTGGAAACAGGATAGAGGGAGTGAATGTCCCTCCTGATTCTATCTCAGATATGGACATACTGAGCTGAGTGACCACAGATCTCACTTCCCTTTACTACTCCACTTCCTCTTCCGTAAAATGGGTTTCAAAATCTGGGTCCATAATAGTCTTGGGATTCCAAGGATGTCAGCCTGTTATGAGCATTGATGCAATGATCAGGGAAAATAAGAGCTGTGTAAAACTGCAGCCTTTTTACACAAGGAAGTGGTAATCATCCAGACCAGAGGTAGTTCCCTCAAGAGATACCAGTGAAGAGCATTAGACTTGCAGCCTTAAAAACTGGGCTTTCCAGTCTGGGCTGCCTCAGGCACACATAGCCCTTCTGTGAGAGTTAGTAGAAGCACCCTTTCCTAAGGCACAGGCCTGCGGGGCCAGACCTGGGTGAGAAAGCACCATCTCTGGTCATCAGAGCTCTGGTTCTGTGTGGTGATTCCAGCCCCACCGGCCCCCTGGTGGGCATTCCCACACACTTAGTTCAGCAGCCTGGGATCTGCCTGTTAGAATCTATAACTATGAAATCATTTTTTCCAACTCTGAGCCTCAGTTTTCTCCCACACAAAAAAAGGATGGAATTGAACTGTGATTTCTGTGAATGCTACCAAATTCATATGAAATGAAATGAAAGCTCCCAAAAATGGATGGACTTTTCTATTTTTCCACACATGGGACTATTATAGCACATTGACTGAGCTGGATTTTTTCTGAGCTGGATTTTTTTTTCAGAAGTCATGGGATGACACTCCCTGACTACTCAAATGAAATTATGTATGGTTTGATGTGGAGCAGATTAAAAAGTAAATGATATACAGTGCCTGTCCCAGGTGTAAAACAACATGGCTGACCTGCAAAACAGGAAAAACCACTCTGTTGCCAGCAAATGGTATAGATGTGGCTGTAACACAAGGGCACCCCTGGAAGCTTATACCCACTTTTGGCGGGGCTGAATGGCAGAATCAGTGCCTGGGTGCCTGCCTTCCCCAGAGGGCCTGCAGCACCCAGGATGCGGAAACTGCTAAGAGCCAAAGACTGTTTTCTTTGTTGATGTCTTGTTGCCTGAAAACAGAAATTAGATCCATGCCCAGATCCTCCTATCAGCAAATCTGAGTGCCAACAAACACGGTCTCAGTGAAAGAGCAAACAAATAGCAAGCCAGCCTTTCAAAGCTCAGGTACCTTAGCCCTAGAATTAGGCTGAAGGTATAAAAGCACATCTACTATACATAAGGAGCCCATTCACCTATTCTCAAAATGTTAGTAAGAAGGAAATTTGGTTTTATTTGTAAATATTTCTAGAATCACTTTTGGTTTTGTTTTTTATCTGTTTTGTATTCATTCAAGAAGGAAAGCTTTTGGAAACAATTAAGAGCAAATATGTAATTTTCAGAGAAGAAAACTGAAGCCCAGAAAAGGAAAAAAGGGTAGGTCCAGGTCACACCGTGGGGCATATTTGATAGAGATCGGATTAGAATCTAATGCTCTTTCCACTCTCCCATGATGAACATGCAACCAGAAGGCTACGAGGAAAACAGATGCCACATAAATCATGATGACTCAATTTCTCAGTCTCAAAGGATGGATGCTCTTGCCATTAACCAAGATCATAAATGGCAGCAAGTAAATGTGATTTCTAAGAAGTGTTTAGATTTGCTGGCTTTTTATGGGCCACTCCCTCTATACTGCCATAGTGGGGGCAGGTGATCTCCCACTGGCTAGTGGAACAGGCTCCTCTAGGTGAGAATCCAGCTCCCCACACCTCCCCAATGACCTGGGGCAGTGTCTTCCCGGGAATTGAGTCAAGGGCCAGGTGTTTTCCACATCGATACCTGTTTTCTCATCATCTCTTTCCCTCAAAAGCAATGTTCCCAGCTCCCTTGCAGCCCAGAGTGTCTACCAGCGAAACAGGTCATGGCACTTGACTGCCTTCTGGGTTGTCCCAAAGTTCTGTGGGACAACAAAACCATTGCCTGAAGGAAGATAAGACAAACATTTGGGACAGACAGAATAAATGTCATGTATTAAAATAAGGCTCCCTTTATTAAACAAATCAGACACAAGCATGAATCCATGGGTTGAACAGCAGCAGCCAAGAGGAGGGACCGCCAAAATATGTGCAGATGAAAACTGGCATTGCTCAGAAATCCATTTTTTCTCACAAAATGTCCCATCTCACCAGTGGACCCTACTCTCCAGCAACATAGCAAGGACTCAGGTGGGATTAGAGTTTCTTCCAAAGGAAGTGGGTGAAGAGTCATTCTATTTCAACCCCTGAACAATTTTTTTAAAGGCATAACTCATAGTCCTGTTCTTTCTAGAGCCCTGTGGAGGGTGAAACAAAGCTTCCAGTGTAAGTTTATTCTCTGGTGAAAATACCAGAGTCAAAAACTCTGCCATGGCCTGGAGAGGCTGACAGCTGGCTCATGCAGGACTTATCACAGAATTCCCTCTCTGAGCCTGGGGATCCCAGACTAGTGATGTAGGAGGCAGTGGAGAACCCCTCAGGTTCATCAGCCCCTGAGTGATGTGATAAGCTGGCTGAATGGCATAAAAGGTCTTCAGGGACCAAGTCACAGTCTGACCTTAGAGCTAGAACATGCACAAGAGCTGAAGTTTTGCCACAAATGAACTTAATTCTTTCTGTTTGAGCTTTTGCATTTGTAGCAAATGAAGTTGTGTGTGTGTGTATGTGTGTGCATGTGCGCACATGCACTCGAGTGCAGTGGGAACAAGGATAATTGGCTTTGAGAGAAGAAATGATGAAAAAACCAAGAAAGACAGACTGAGTGAGGCAAAGCAAGCATCCTTAGGAACAGAAGGGAGATCTGGTGACTCATATTAACCTGTTAATTTATACCATGTTCTGTACAAAAATAAAGAGGTTCTCATAAGATTAACAATTTAAATAAATATTTGATAGAACATTATTTCTCCTTTTTACAGCTCATCTTTGGGGTTGATATTCAGGTCATGCTTCCCTTGCTGTTCTTGATCCAGGATTGCGATCACTTCATCGGCCTTTATTCGCTCCTGCAAAAATGACAATTTACACATTTCTGTAACAAGCATAATAATCAGCCCCAGTGGCAGATGCTTCCCAAACACTTCCAGGCTTCCATCTGTACACAGATCGGTGCTAAATCCAGCTAAGGACGGAACCCGTCTTCATTGCTATACTGGCACCTTCTCCTGACTTCTAGCTGTCCTCAGCATTCTAGTTACTTTCCAGGATTTCTCTCTTGCAAAGACTTGCATATTCAACTACCCATGACCCTTTCTATATACTTTGGGATTCCATCTGCATCTGCTATCAATTCTCCAATTCAGCACTCAAAGTGAATTCACCATTTCCCCTGACCCACCTAAACACCTACTCTGTCCTTTTCACAAATCTCCTGTCTCAGTAAAGACCACCATAGCTGACCCATCTGCCCTAGAATTCTGATGATCGTGTCTTGCTGCTGATAAAAATCACCTAGTCGTCCCTGTTCTACCTCTTGTTTCTGCCCCTTTCTCTCAGAGCCTATAGCTGTTGCCTTTCTTAGACCAGGGTTCCCCAACCCTGAACCAGATGGTTCTTTGTGGCGGGCTGGAGGGGTGTTGCTCTATACATTGTAGGATGGCCTCTATCTGTTATAGGTAACCAGTAACACCCCTAGACAACCAAAAATGTCTCCAGATGGTGATAAAGTGTCCTAGGGGCAAAATCACCCCTTTTGAGAACCACATGCTCAATTAAACTCTCTTAAATTCTTTCTCTCTTCATCTTCTTTTTTTAAAAAGATTGTATTTATTTATGCATACAAGAGCTGGGGTAGAGGCCAGAGGTGGGGAGTAAGAGGATTCACCAGAGACAGAGTGGGGAGCAGAACAGGCAGATCTGAAGTACACTGCTAAGGTGAGCAGCGGGCAAGGCAGGAGAGGTCTGCTGTGCCATGTGGGTCCCCTCCCTGGCCGGGGATCGAACTGGCACTGCTGTGTGGCGGGTGCCTCACAGTGCTGCACTCAACCCACTGCGCCACTAGGGAGGCTCTCTGGGGACATTTCTAAGTTGGAGGTTCCTGCATCAGCCCCTCCAAAACAACTGAGAAAACACACGCACACACACACACAAAACAAAAGAACATGGCTCACCTGGCCTTGACACATTAGATAATGTCTCCTCTCTCACTCAGTTTCCTTTCTTTATACCACATTAACAAAATTTTTAGCTGTGTTTGGTGGAAGAAATATGGACATGTGCATCGACTGTACCTTGTGTTCCTTCATATAAACTATCACTGGTCTGCTACTGCTGTCAAAAACCCTGTTGTGATTGAGACTGAAATCACTTTGAGTGTAATCTTTGATTTAAAGAATTTTACATTTGGGCCTCACTGGTGGCGCAGCAGGCTGAGCTGTGTGCCGTGAAGCATCTGCGTCACAGCAGCACGAGTTGAATTCCCGGTCAGGGAGGGGACCCACATGGCACAGCAGACCTCTCCTGCCTGGCCCATTGCTCCCCTCAGCAGTGTATTTCAGTTGACTTGCCTGTTCTGTGCCCCACTCTGTCTCTGGTGAATCCTCTCACTCACAACTCGGGCCTGCGCCCCAGCTCTTGTATGCATAAATAAATAAATTTGGGGGAAAAAAAAGAGAATTTTACATTTATATCCCCAATGTGTTTTACAATTGGGGCATAAGATTATTTTTAGATAGATTGCTTCATAAGTTGTACATTTTCTAGTTGAATCTCATTATTTCCAGGTTATTGTTGGTATATGGGAACATTGATGATTTCTGTGTATTCAGACTGTGCAGCCTTGTTGAACTCTCAAATTCATGCTAATATTTCATCTGAAAGTTCTTTATGTGTTGATTTGTGGCTTAGCATACAATCTGCAAATATGCCCTTGTCTCTTCTTTATCAATTTCTTACTGCTTTTTAAAATTTTATTGCATTTTTCTTGGATACTCAGTATTTGATTTGAGGACATATTTTTCTTTTGCCAGATTTAAAAGGACACACTCTTTTATTAGCTTGTAATGGATATCTTCCACTAAGTACATCCCACTTTTCTTCATCCAGACATCATTTATCACTATCTGAAAATATCTCAATTATTTATTATTTTTAAAATGTATTTGTTACCTGTCTTCTACATGAAGATAAGTTCAATGAAAGTGGGTACTCTGTCTCTTTTGGTCACTGCTATATTTCCAGTGCTCAAAATAGCTACTGCACTTGGCAGGAGCTCCACTGCATTTGAAGAACAAATACATAAGTTGAAGAAAGGCTCTCTGTGTCTAAAATGTCTGTGCCTAAAGAAAGTGTCCTTGTCCTTTAAGACTCATGTCAAATGCTATATCTTCAATGAAGCCTCTCTTGATTTCTTCTTTATATACCCCAAACACCATGCAATTGGCTCTAATAATTCTTAGGGCTTTGTCTGCTGCTTTAAATACGTGAATCCCTATATTACCTTTGCACTTTGACTTTAAGCTCCTAGAAAGTCAGAGTTCCTACTTTGTATCCCCTATGGATAGTCCCTCATACAGTGCTTAAAAATAATTACAAAGCACTCTCATTTACAAGCTTGCAATTGGAAATAATGTTGACAGAAAGGTACCTGAAAAGGTGAAATATACTAAATGATAACTAAAATAAATTAAATTACTATCATGATGTGTTAATAAAATGCTTGCTGAGTACTCTTTATAAATGTGGGGAGAACCTGTTGCTTAGCAAATTGATATACATACAAAAATTTCCTTGCTGAAGACAGGAGACTGTGGTAGTGTTGTTTCTTCTGAAACTCTATATGCTAAATAGACACTGAAGCTTTTAGTAATGTGCATCTGTAAGTGTTTATGTTGCTAAATACACCTGGAGAAGAACCTTTAAAATCATACAGAGCAAGCACAGAAGTCTGTGAGCTCCGATGACTTCTTCATAGGTAGGCTTTCTGTGCTCATGGATTCCATCTGAGAGAAGGAACCTAAGTCAGGGACACTCACACTTGGTTGCACATTATAGTCACCTTGATAGCTTTAAAAACTTCCGATACTCGGATCAATTATGTTAACAACTAAGCCAGAATCTCGCAGGCTGGGAGCCAGATGGCAATAGTTTGCAAATAGCTCCAGGTGGTTTCAATGAATACCGAAATCTGGGAATTAAGGCAGAGGCTAAATGCTCCAGTAGTTGAAGAGGTCTGGTCATTTTCTTCTATGACCACTAGATGCCGCTGCTGCCCCAAGACTGGAGATAGATTTCTAATAACTTTCAGAGGTTGAGGATGTAGTACACTCTCCCTGGTGAGGAGCAAAGAAAACTTAGTTGTGTTAACTAATTTTGATAGAAAATGTCTTCAAAGAGAGGTGTGGGATACTAAATAATAAAATAGGTTAACTTTTTGCTAAATTAAACACTGAAGGGAGAAAATTATGAGACAATTTTTCAATAACATGTTATGTCCCTGTCTTATTTACCTGGCATTGCCAGCACAGGAGTACTGTGCAGGTCCTGGCATTTTTGAGCTTCACAGGAGAATCTCGGGGAAGAGAGGAATGGAAGTGAAGGAGACTGCTCAGTGCCCCTTGTACTTTTCAGAACTGGGTGCTCTGTTCTGTCTTCAGGGCCATTGTTTTCTTTCTGTGTGCCTGATATCATCTTCTCTTCACAGAGAAGAACATCATATGCATCTTTTTTGAATTCCTCCTACAAAGCCCACACTACTGGATTCTCATTGTTTCTTCCCCTGCTGACCTCTCCTAGCTCCTCACCATCAAGGACTAAGCTTCCTTCTGCCTTGTGCCCTGGGGCCTACGAAGAAGAGTGCCTGAGGCACACAGCAGATCTGGAAACTTGTCAAATACCTGCACGAATGCTTAGGGAATGTGGCTTAAAATTACGTGTGTTGGATGGCAACAAGTAAAAAGAAAGAGACATTAATTAATTTTATATAAAACTAGATTCGATTTAGGGATCGAAAGAGAATAAGTAGACAGAAATCCACTTTAAAGACTAGAATTTCATGGCTTCATCAGTTCTCAGGACTGGAGGAGAATTTGAAGTCATCCAGTTTAGCTGTGCTATGAAGTTCAATTTCAGTTTCAACATTCCATGCCCAGCGGCTGCTGGAGCTTTGACTGGAGCTTGAAAGTAACAAAAAGTTCACTACTTCCAAAGCAGACAATGCCACCAAACCACAGTGGTTATTTGAAAGGTAGTCCTTATGTTGAGTATACGACTTTCTCTAAATTTTCTACCCACTGATCTTAATTCATTTCTCTGGAGTTTCACACATACCGGATATAGCCTCTGACTATGGGCATCCACAGAATGAAATTAATGTTTCTTATAAAATCACTGTAATTAACTACTTTCAAAGTAATAAGAGCAACATTTCAATATTTAACTTAATAATAGTAAATAATAATAAGCTTTCACATTCCTTTACCTTCTTCTACCTATGTTGCATAAACTACACATCTATTGCTATTTTTAATGATTTGCTAAGAAAACAAGTCAGTCTCCTAGTGACCTGTGAAAAGTGGTTCCTCTTTTTCATGGCTAGAGTTAGTAATAAATCTAAGACTAACTAAAGATTACCAAATATCACTCTCTCCTGAACATACACTAAATAGAACACATTGGATTAAAAACCACCTTCCGAGTTTCCTCTTCTTTCCCTCAAACTCACACTCCAGACATTAGATGATGGATCTAACCACAAAAGGTTGTTCTTGCTCAGAAGACAAAGTGTTGGAGACCAGAAAGAAAGGAGTGTAAAGGGGGTTTTAAGATTTCCTTTCATGATAAGGTCTCTGAAGGGTTATGGTGTTACAGGGCACATAAGATCATTAATGGGAAAGAACTTTAAGGTGATTAATGTATAATACAGAAAAGACAAATAATATAGTTTTTAAATTTAGCACCTGAAGTTACCCATCGCCTTGTGGGTAAATGTCCAGCCAAACAGGGTTGGCCCAAAGCAAGGCCCAAAAGCCTGCCACACGTCTAAAAGCACTTTCTGGAGGGGACCCATAGAAAAGGGTCAGAAACAATCAGACAAGTCTGGGAGAAAAAGAGTAAAATCAAAGTAAGATAAAAACTTCCATTGTTAACCTCCCAAAGGTTTTTTTACCCACATCTGTTTCAATCAGTCCAGGACCAAAAAGCAAGTGTAGCTTTTTCAAATGTCTCTCTGCTCCAAGTGCTGCCATCTTGCTTCCTTCCACTCCCAGTCTCCTTTCCAGTTTTGTCTCCTCTCCTTTCAGTTCTTTCCTGCCTTGGCTGCGGCAAGAAACCTGGAACTTCCCCTTTTCTTGGGGACCAGCCTCTTACAATTGGACAACTTAAATGACTTTTCAGATAAATCAGTTTCTGAAGCAGGTCTATGGGGCATCTAACTAACTTTCTGGGAGGGTCAGAAACTCACCAGTTCTCTATAGAGTGGGTCCAAGGTAAACCACAGAGCCACAGCACACCTCTGGCCCTTGGTGACCGCCTTCACCCCATGCGGGTTCTCTCCTCCAGATGAGAAGCTGATCATACGCCCACACTTTGGCTTTATAGAGGCCTGAGAAAGAAAAGCATAATTATAATTTAAATTTCTATATCATGGACATTGCTATAAACCCCATCATTATCCACCTATGGGGCATTTGGGTGAATTTTCTAATCAAGGAATGATGGCATCCTGGGTTTGAGGAACACATAGATCATTTCAAGTTCCTCATCTGTAAACCAAAAACAAGGCCAAATGTCTGACTCAGAAACTAAAATTAATCAGGTAAAATGGTAGGTCTAGTACCATTTTGGGAAGATAGGAATTGCTCAATACAAGCTCAAACTCCAGGAAAGCAAAGGCTCCCTCTTTTCATTCCCTTTTCTATATTCAACAGCAGCATTTGGCATATAGAAGATGCACTTTTAATATCTGTATTTATTATAAACACAAACCAAGAAACCATGTAGAATGCTGGAAACTTTTGTTATAGATCTCATTCATGGCAACATGGGTATATCCTAAGTCCTTAATTGTACATTTGTGCTTTGTGTATGTTTGCAATGCAAAGATATTTAAAAATCAAGTCTAATTCCAAATGATGGTTTCATTCCCATTACTACATTCTTACCCAGTGGTCCTCTGTCAATGCTTTATATCTCCAATGATGAGAAAATAATACCCTTTGGGAAGGTCCACTCCTTGTCCTCCAGGGCACCTGAAATCATTGACACAGTCCTTCCAAGCATTTCTCAGCTGGAACTGTCCACTCATGTTTAAGTAGAAGAGGTCAGAAGGGAAAAGAAACACTGCATGTGGCCTTGAGTCTGGGTGTTAGGTGAAAAGAGGAGACTCTGAAGGAAAGTGAGCTTAGGCACCTGAACACAACCTATGCACCTGGATATTAGGGCCTTATTTCTGGGTGTCCAGCAGTGTCTGATGTCAGTGGACTTCATTTTTCTCTCCCAAGTATACAGAAACCTTACTCATTCCATAGCAGAGCCAAGAAAATTAAAAAAAATTTTAAAAAAGTGATAGTAGCAATTTTACTATTTGATAAGCTATGTCTATTCTAACAAGTTATTATCTGAATTAACTTGAGTACATGTGCCCATGAGAAGAATATTTTGCTTCTTCCACCACAAAATGGGATAGCTAAGTTTTTTCACTATCAGCTTAAGGAAGACTATTTGGGAATTTTCCTGAAGTCCTTGGATAGCGTATAACAAAGATGTTCTCTGACTATGTGACCAACACGTGGAAGGTCAAAGGTGATGGAGGAAACAAAAAGTTTGAGAAACTAGAGTGTGTGTGTGTCAGATGTACTGTGTGACTATGTGGTATGTGTGTGATGAGCGGTATCAGGAAGAGGTGAAAACACTAGTCTCAGGTTACTTTCCTAGACAGAATGATTGAGAAGTGACTTGTTTTTGCTAGAGAGAGTGAGTTTTCTTAAGCAGCTTGGTCAAGGCAATTTCTCTGATATCAGTCTAGAGCATTCACTAATTTCTGGTCTCCCCAGTAGCAACCTGATTTCATTTTTTTCTGGAGAAGGAATTAGTTGTACATAGTCACATAGAAAAAGCAAAATAATAACAAGTGAAGTTTATGAACTAGGATGAAAGCTTTCTCATACATGGCCTTAGAGTCAAGTTTTATGTTTTCTGGCTTCCTTGTTTTGGACTCACTGACTAACACGTGGTTGCCATTGCTTCTATTATGAGGTTGGGGAAAACAGCTTATGATCCTAAAGAAAGGGTGTGGAGAAAATTCACTGCTTTTCTCTTTGGCAGAACTGGAAGAATTGAAAGTACTTTTACACATGAAGAACTTGGGGATGGATGGCTTAGAAAAGATGCTATCAACTGACTAAAGCAGGTAGAATGATCATAGGCCCATAGGTGCAGAGAGGTCTCTAGAATGAACTTATCACATGGAAAGAATCATCTGTTTGTTACCAGTACACAGATAAATAAACCATCTCCATTATCCTATTGCTTCTATTGCAAAATAGCCTTTGAAATTTAAATAAATGATTGTAAAGATACATTTGGAACACAGATCCATTATATTGAATTTAATTTTTTACAGATCAGATGGAACTCAATAAATTTACATTTTTCAAACTTGCACAAACCCCCAAATCCCTAAATATTCATCAAATAAATGCTGTTAAAATAATCCACTAATCTTCTAAGTACAATTAAAGAAAACTCCTCTTGCTTTCCATCTAGCTGATGCAGTCAGAGAAGCCTTTTGTCTTAAGTAAACGTAGACCTTCAGTCATAATTCAGTTAGCAGGTCAGGCCTTCCCAAGTCAAGGACTTGGAAGAATTTTCTTCTTTGAAGAATTTTCTTCTTTGTGCTTTCCCAATTAGGCTATTTTCCTGTTCCTTTTGTCCCTCCAGATTAAAAAACAAAAGGGGGGGGGCTATTTCTCTTTGTTATTGTAATCAGTTACCTGAGGTTTTTAATTATCTACAAAATGTCCTAAAAACTTCACAGGAAATAATCTGAAGTAGGACTAGCTTAGGAAAATAATTTCAGTTTGGAGCTTTCAAACTATAACATTGTTTAAATTAGTTTTTCTTTTATACTTCTTGATGGGGAAGAGTTTTGGATTCAGTACTTTTTAAAATAGTTACACATTTATTTTAAAAGTACAGGTATATGAAAGGGAAGTACTATCTCTTCACATCTTTAAAAAGCAGAATTCTAGTTAACTTGGTTCCAATTGATGAGCTACTGATTCATACAAGCATCAGTTGTGTTCAGATGTTGAGTATTTCCAATTATGGCCACTAGATGGAGTAGAAACAAAAGAAATCTCAACCACCTGCCTGATTTTTCTTTCTGCCCTGTGAAATGCACTTTTGAACCTCCCTTTCACTGTCAGCAGGGCTCAGAAATCAAATGCACATCAACTGTGAGGAAAACAAGAATTTTGAGTACATATTTTTTTGGATTCCAACCTGGATTATCAATTGCTTTAACTTTTCACATAATAAAATACCAAATGCTCTCCTTAATAAACATTTTATCAAAAAAGTGAGGTATTTTCATCTTTAAACACACATCATAAACTTAAAAAAATACAGCCTTTAAACATGAAAACACAGATACATGAGCTAAATTTTATGAAATACCTTTTTCTTAAGTAGAACAACACTTCTAGAAAAGTATAATGGAATCCTATTAGAGTTCCTCTTTAAACCCGGTAACATAATAGTTTTGATATTATCTGCTTATACACCAGTATTATGTCATGAATAATATATAGAAATTTCACTTTTGATTTAAAAAAAGGTGCAAAATATGGAGGGGGTATAAAGCACAGAAAAAGTTGAGGAACTAGACATGTAATCTGAAATTATAGAAGTTTTAGAACATGTATTTCCCAGTTATTTAGATTTGATATGGGGAAAAGCGGTATGTTGTAACACATTTATAATGTAATTTTCTCCTCAACTGGAAAACCTGTGTTTCTACCATGGTAGATGCCTGTTAGTTTAAAAAAAAAAACAGAGGAACCAGCTGTAGGGCCTACGTGCTCTGATTATTGGTTTTTCAACGGCACTGCTTTGCTCAGAAGGATGGTGGCTGACTTTAACTTTTGACCTTTACATAAATAGGTGTTAATAGTCTTATATAAAGCTCATGTACACACACAAACAGTTATGCATATGTATACAGGTGAGCCTTGAACAACACAGGCTAGTGACACTGATTGCCAGTACAGTTGAAAACTGGAGTAAAACTTATAGTCAGTTCTCCAGAGTCAGGTTTCACATGCAGGCATCTGACTAGCCCACCATGCATGCAGAACCAGTGGGTAGGAAAAAAAATCCATGTACAAGTGAACCAGTGCAGTTTTAAACCACATTGTTCCGGTCAATTGTATAACAGTTTGCAAGTGTAGATTTATTTCAGTCATATCCATATGTAGGGTAAAGAATGATCAGGTCTTTCCACCCTCCTGCCTCTGTGATGATGGACACCTGCGGTGCTGCGAGCATTCCAGGGTGGGCATGCGCAAGTGGGCGCACCTGTGTTGGACACGGGCATAAATGGGCGGCGTCATGAGGACGCCAGAACTGCGAGGATGGACAGACAGAACTGCAAGGACTTAGCGAGAGAACCAACAGCAGCAGCAGCAGAGAGAGAAGCAGCAGCCGAGAGGGTGAGATGCGCTGGGGGCTGGGAGGCCTCCAGCCTCCCGGCCCCCCAGCACCCATGCCTGCCATGTACCTGGCCACCTCTACTAAATAAAACATGAAAAGCCACTGAGGGCTCCAAGACTCTCCTTCCTTGACCCGTCTGCCCAGAACCATCCCGAACCTTGCTCCTGTGCCACCGCCTTCCTGCCGCTACACCATATTTGTGTATATTCATCCATACATATGATTATATATACACATATATACATATGTACACACATCAATATTCATGATTTAAATAACAAGGGTTCTGGTAGTCAATGCTCCATCCAAGTATGGAGGACAATACCGGTTGTTCTAAAAGCTGTTCTGGAGAATGATTTGACTTTTCTTTGGCTGGGGTGACCTAAAAATTATACTTTTGTGTTTCCATCAGAATACTTGACAAAAACTAAGAAGGTCCAGTTTCTATTTCCAAGTCTTCCAAAACCAGCATACGATGATAAGCAAATTCTTAATTTAATATTGTTATTCTTTAATTTTCCTATCTGTAGAACAGGAACCATTTTCCTATCCCAAAATGGTTCTATTCTGGAATCCACAAATTTACTGGGGCTCTTTTTATCTCTTGAGTTCTTGAGCTCTGACATGTGAAGTCCAACAGTCTGTGAGTACTTGGGAAATGCTAAGACTGAATTTTGTTTTTAAGCTAAATAAATTTTCAAGAATAGGTTTACATACAGTCACGGTCTTGGCATCCATTTCAGTGAATATAAATTCTCCCCCTTCAAAGTCATCGTTCATATATAGGAGTGCACTATAAAAAGAAAGACAAAGCCATTTGTGTTATTTTATGCTCCCAATAACATCATCCCAGAATACTGAAGACTAAACAGTGATGAACTGACTGATATGACTGTAGGGTCGGAGAAACCAGGTCTTTCCACCCTCCCACCACTGTGATGACGGACACCTGCGGTGCTGCGAGCACTCCAGGGTGGGCATGCGCAAGTGGGCGCACCTGAGTTGGACATGGGCATAAATGGGCGGTGTCATGAGGACGCCAGGACTGAAAGGACCTACAGTGCTGATGAGAGCAGCAGTGAAAGAGAGAAGCAGCAGCCGAGAGGGTGAGATGTGCTGGGGGCTGGGAGGCCTGCCAGCCTCCCGGCCCCCCCGGCACCCATGCCTGCCATGCACCTGGTCACCTCTACTAATGAAAGCATGAAAAGCCACCGAGGGCCCCAAGACTCCCTTCCCTGACCTGTCTGCCCAGAACCATCCCGAACCTTGCTCCTGGGCCAACCTTTCCTGCCGCTACAATGATAAGATTTCTTTGAATTTAACATTGAAATGGTTGACTCTATTAAACTTTAAGATAAGGTCAGATGTAGTTTGGGACATAACCTTGAAGTATTTGTTTATTTATGTTAAAAATGTGAGATTGCAAAGCACATCTCACATTTCTAAAGAAAACAACTGGGTTTAACCCAGACTTTTGAACTGACCCACACTGCTCACAAGTCTCTTTATTCTCTTTATATTTGTGACTTTGAAGAGTGTACTTTCTCCCTAACCTGCAGGAGAGCTCCAGAGGCCCCCTCACCTTGCAGACAGGGGTGTTTATCAACTGTGTTGTACACAGCACAGTAATAATTAACACACTATCATATACACGTACACAGCAAAGTAATAATTAACATACTATCATATACTTTGTGAATAGCCTGAATTTTCTCTTTATACACTAAAATATCATTTAGTAAAAGAAATTTTGTTTTTCTGAGTTTCCAGTTTCTTATGTATAAAATGCAGGCTTAGATTCCTGTACGTGTCCAGACACCAGGCCCTTGTGTTCTCAGATGAGACACATACCACAGAGATAACGTTCAAGAAAGTAAAGTGATTAAACAAAACAAACTTTACTTTTTAGGTTAAAACAAATGGACATTTTGTGGAGCACGATGCAAGAAAACATGCCTGGGTTTTGAAGATAAAACTGCGAGATGATAAAGGTATTTGTGAGTTGTGGCAGCTGCTTCGGAAGATTATTTGAGAATCTTTGCTTCATATAGATAAATGTGAAAATAAGCAAAACAGCTTAGCTTTCTAGTTTCTGCGGGTTTGGATCACTGCTGGGCTAAGGCTGGACTGAAGCAGCTGCAGGCTCTACCTGTAGTCCCGGAATGTGTAGGCAGGGGGCTCCTTCCAGCACTCATTGGCCTCCGGGTCCAGCAGACAGTTGTCAGCATGGATGGGATGACTGAGGTCATTTCTTCTATCCTGTTGACCTGCCAGAAACAGGAACAGGAAGATTGTCAGTTCTGCTGACAACCTGAGTGTCATCTTCTGTTGCTGATGTCCCTGCAAATTTGAGGAGAGGGCAGGCAGGGCAAGCAGATGAAAGACTAGATGGGCAGTCCTCTCTGTGATAAACCTGATGTCAAACTGTGGTGCATCACACCTGCCTCTTCAGCCATCAAAGCTCTTTGAAGTAGACACACGTACAGAAATTCCATGCATCTCTGGTGCTGGATGCGGGGCAGTAAAAGCATGACAATGAAATGATAATGAAAGGGAAAAAAAGATCTTGTTCAGCTGAAACTTCTCAAGTGTGAAAACCCAGAAACCCAACACCGAAGAGAAAGCTTATAAACAACCTAGTGGGAAGAATTGCAGCGATACAGACAACGAGGAAGCGCTCCAGACCTGGTGAGTTAAGTCTCTAACTTTAGGGATACTAGGGA
>JAGFMF010011696.1:2394422-2406786 GCA_019455555.1 Galemys pyrenaicus
CCGAGCGCAACAGAGTCCCAGAAGACAATCTAAGCCAGGATACCACGGGGGATCCCCCTCACGGAAACCCCCTCCCCTACCCTGTTCACATCATCTGAAACTTCTCAAGTGTACAGAAGACTATTCCTCTGACATCATTCTGTCTATTCAGGAAGATGTAGACGAAATTAGAAAATAAATCATGAGGAAGTCTCTGGTTCTTTAAGAACATTTTGTTTTCAACAGTCCCTTCATCTTCTTCCACTCAATGCTGTGGACATACTAATAACTATTTTCTAGCTTCCTCTTTTCCCGAATGGGAAATGTAGAACAGTGAAACAATCTTTTTCTGTGTGACTTAAGCAAGAAGGAGAAAGGATAAATGGATTTGAAAGAGAAAACATCAGAATGGTGGTCTTCTGGGATTTTAGGGGACCAAATGTAAATAAAAAGGAAAGGGAAAAATAAGAGTTAATAAGCATTTTTAATTTGGGAAATTTAAAGAGTTCTTCTAAACCACTAGCCTGAAATGTAATCAAATTTTGTTTTGAATTGTTTTCTTTCTCATTTCACTGTGGGTAAAAGGGGTCAAGTTCAGAACCTGGAATCTTACCAGACAGAGCTGTTCGGCAGACCATGTGTGTATAGGAAAAATACAGAGTTGAATTCAGCATGAAATATGATTCTACAATCTTTCGAGCCTTCTCGCTGATGTCATAAAACAGACGGGCACTCTTCAGTGGGACTCGGCCTTCGTAACCAAACTGAAACAAAAGAACAGCAGATATCACTGGGGTGGTGGAAGGGAGAGATGGAGAAAAGCAGACCTAGGTTTCTGTAAGCCAATGTATGATGTTCACCTCTGCTCTGGCTACTGAAATCCACGTTTGTGGACTTAGGCTAGGAAGATCACCCACTGGAATAAGCTCTTCCTGGTCACAGAGGGGATGTTAAAAGTCTTCACCACACCCTCTCTCTGCTAAGACTCTCCTGGTCCCTCTGCACCACCACCACTTGCAATGCAGATAATTAGTCATTTGAGCATTTTCACCTTTAGACCATGAGCTTCTTGAGGACCAGGAGAAAGGGGTGTGTGAACATTATTTGTCAGATACAAATTTAAGAAATGCAAAGTTTGATAAATTGATAACTGAATGGAGGTTGAAGGAATGATTAATAACAAAGATGTCATTCATATTTGCTCTCTTAAACTGTTCTGATGGGTTTTTATTCTAAACTCCTGCTTTTCCCATATCTACCATTCACAAAATGCCCTGGATGGACAATTATGGACCCCACTGAAAAATGCTAAGTGAAATAAGTCAAAAAGTGAAAGCAGCATATCAGATGGTTTCATTTATCTGTGCAATATAAATAACCAGAAAAATTATAAAGACAAATACAGTACGAGTAAATCTCAGTGAAAGAAAATAATGGCCACCCGGGGGACCAGCGTGGCAGACAGCGCATTGGCATGGCTGGTCTGGGGGACGGTGAGTGGAACACATACACGTATGGAAAGGCAAAGATGTTGCTCCAAAAATCAAAATCAAAATTAAAGAAATGAGATACCAAGTACAAAATTTTACTGTGAAAACATTTCGATATTATTCAAATAAAAAGATTTTACTTTGAGTGCTTTCAGGACAGTTGCGCCTTCAAACTTCTCATTGGGTGTATGGGGTGAAGTTTTTCCTCTGTATCCATCACCAACGTGCATGATTCCCTGGAAGCAAATTACCAGAAGATGTTTTATTAATGATAACTATAGATTCATCTGGTCTCCCTTTCTGCCGTGACTGCCAGAAGTCTAAACACCAAAATCAGTACTCAGAACTATCCCCGTTATATTCCAGAATCCTGGTGTAAGTAATATCTCCAATCAAGAGATCCCTCTATTTACTTTTTAGTTTATAGTATCATTATAAATATTACCAATTTTATAGGAATATATAGACCATCAGTGATTAATACATACATCAATTATTAAAATAAGGGGCTTTTCCTCAACAACGTCATAAGATAGGCAAGACACATGTTGAATGGCTATTGTCCTGAGAATTAAGCCACCAGTTTTTCCAGAACTGGATATAGCAAGTGGATCTGGACATAGCAAATAGATTTGGTTGGAAAGCATCCAACCCAAAAGTATCTCCGCAGTCATTGACCTCCTCCTCCAGAAAGTAAAAATTTAGGTCTTGTTCCTGACTCCACATGAGGCATGGACCAAAGCACGTCCAGGCTCACACCAGGCCAGTGGGGTCAGGCTGCTCCCCTTTGGAATCCTCACACTGGCCACGCTGTGGAGCTCCCGGCACTGTTCTTCCGACAGGACGTTGTCCAGGAGAACCCTCTGAGTTCCATTCAGCTGCTCCGAGTTGTAGACGAATGTGATGTTCTCATAGAGCAGAGGACCTCCTGAAAACACAGAGCACATTGTTTTTCCCGTCACCTAACAAATATTTATGATGCAAACACAAGTCACAAATTTAGAAGGTTGATAACCATAATGTGGATTCAGTAAAAAGGCACATGACTAACAAGTTTCACCACAATAATATGTTTGCATCTGTGTAGTAGTCAGGGAGTGATGATCTATTTTATCATTCGATTCCAGGATGATTGTACAGCAGACTGGACATCTGAGAGTATGGTCTTTTGAGAGACTTTCCAGAATTCTCTTAGTAGCTGGGCTCACCCGTTTCCATAGGCCTTGGTTTCTAATTTCTGTCACACACAATCACTTGATTACATGTTGTATCCTCAGGCATGACAAACACACTCAGATCCACTGTGTTCTAGGACAAAGCCTTCACCAGGTAACTCTGGTAGTAAATGCAGCAGCAGGCTAGTCACCCCCAAGTCATCTGAGTCCATCCCAGTCTTCTTCCCCATCACCATCTGACCTTACATGTTCTGCTTTTTGGAATATTTGTTTTTCTGCTTTCTGAGATTTTTGTTTTTAATTTGGAATGCTTCACAAATTTACAAATTGTCCTTGTGTATGGGGCACGCTTATCTTCTCGTAGTAATCCAATTTTAGTATATGTGCTGCTGAGGTGGGCATTCCGGAGAAATCTTGATATCATCTATTTTACTTGGGGGATGAAGGGGGGTTGTATACATTTGCGTATATACCAGCTCTCCCAAATAGAACCGACAATTCTTCAGAGGATGTTGATCTGGGTTCAATATGTAGGTAGTAAAATTACAAAATCTAGACCTGACAAGTTTCTTTCCTCCTATATAGACCAAATGATAAAGTCTCTGATGGTGAGGAATTCTTCATATGTAACAGAGAAAAATAATTTATAACCAGAAGACTGAGCAGAAAAGAAAAACAGCACTCCTGTCCTCCGTGGTGGTGCAAGGGTTAAAGCCTCAGTGCTATCAAGCTATCACCAGCCACTATGGCATAAGTTTGATCCCCAGCCAGGGAGCTAACACACAGGATACTGCAGACCTCTCCTGACTCACTGCTCCCCCTAGCAGTGTATTTCAGTCAATTTACCTGTTCTGCTCCCCACTCTATCTCTAGTGAATCTTCTCACCTCCCACACCTCTGGCCTACACCCCAGTTCTTGTATGCTTTAATAAAAACAAATCTTAAAGAAAAATAGCACTCTTGAGGGACTGGACATGTGCCTGTCATTAACAACTCACCATGAGGCCAGGAGGGGTTGGGGGAGTGAGAAAGTTCACTACTCCCTTCATTCCCCTCCCAGTGAGCACTGGTTATAGTCACCAACACACTGGTCTGAAATACACTGGTCAAAGGCACAAAAAAATTTATTGAAATGGATTGTTTGCTTTATCTCTTTAAATTGGACTAGTCAAGTTAGGGAACAACATCAAGTGTTTATCAGTTTATTTAGCATAAAAGAGTTACTATAGCCTATGATTAATGGAATATTAAAATAAGGAGACAATGTTTCTCAATCTTGAGTAATGTGTGTTTATCTACTAAAGTCAAAATTCCCTAAGGAGCTCTAATGTTGATGTTATCTTTTCTGCAATTTTGCTTCAACATGTGCATCATAAAACATGATTACAGTATTTATTTTCAGTTTCAGACAAGTATAATAAGAAAATTAATTTACAAATATTAAAAAAAGCAAGACCGTAAAACCAACAAACTTCAAATTGATGATATTAATGAAATAGTTAATGTTATTTTGTGGAAACTGAGAAGTTACATTCTATGACTATTCCACAAACTGATCTGGCCCCAGTTCTTCTGAAATATTTGGTGTTTGATGACTCATTCTATCACAACTTTTCTCCTTTGAAACTACTGCAAAATCTTAGTGTACCAAGAAAAAGTTTGGCCTCCATCTGGTCCTAATACGTTATGTATTAGTCCTACTTTAATCTTGTTATTCTTCAACCACTGAAACATTCTTAAACATTGTCAAAATGAGAGTAACTTTACCTGTAACCACATAGATATGAAGTCTCATGACAGTACTTGACTATAAGATGGTCAGTTCAAATGAGCCACTAGTTGACCCTCTTAATTTTTTTGAAGTCGTCATCAAAATAAGTAAATACAGAATTTCTTGGAATCCATGAATATATCCTCCATTTCCTTCCTTCAGTATCAAACTTTTGAATGAATAAACAAAATATCTACATATTTTTTCTACCATCCAGTGTTTCTCCAACTCTGTTTGCGGAAAAGATTTTGTTAAAAAAGCTATTTCTTAATGAAGTATGTTTTTAAAACACTGGGCCTAAAATTTTTAAGAGAATTGCAGTTCTCCAGCACATGCTTCCCTCCAGTGTGCTCTTTCAGGTTTCCCCTGAAGCTCTCATTTGCTACTGCTGTAGAGTTTAAAACTCCTAGAGAGAATATCCAAAACAGAAAACGAGGAAAACAAAAACCCATAGCACTGGGTAACTTGAGACCTCAAGGGAATATGACATTACAAGGAAAGAATAATTCTCTAGACCCCAACCACAAAGTTTTGGAAGATCTTATTTTCCTATCAGATATGGAGTTAAGAATTGTCATAATAAAGAAATTTAAACAAATGTAAGACATTTCAGAGAAAAACAAATGTCATGAAAAAAATAATTAATGAATAGAAATTAGAAATTGAAAATTTAAACAAGAAAATAAGGGAATTACAGAATATAAAAAGATCAACAGAGGAGATTAAAAAAAATCTTCAGAAAGTTATGGAAACAGACTAGAACAAAGAGAGGACCAAATTATTAACTTTGAAAATCATAATGTACAACAGACCCAAGTAGAGAAATAATAAACAAAAAAGAAGAAAAAAAAACACTTTGACACTCTGAGACCTATCTGACTCCATTAGGAAAGACTACATAAGGATATGGGTATCCCAGAAAGCAGAGAGAAAGAAAGGAACAGAGAATTTAGTCAATGAAATAATAGAGAAAAATTTCCCAAACCTGGTTACACTAAGACACATAGTCTTGGAGCTACCATATCCTCAAGATTAAGAAAGAATAATGAAAATGACCAAGGAAAAAAAGCATGTATCCTGTAAAAGATATCCCATTGGGCTAACTTCAGACTTCATGGAGAAAATCCTATAGTCAAGGACAGAAAGGAAAATATTTTCAAAAATGTTTAACGATAAAAATGTCAATCCAATAATACTATATCCTGCCAGACCCTCATTCAGATATGAGGGAGAAATAAGTCTAATCAGAAAAACTGTAGCTACAGTACTTTACTTGTAAGGAGCTACCTCCATTGCAAGAAATGTTGAAAGGGGCTCTCCTATCTAAATCATAGAGAAGAAAATCCACAAAAATGTATAGGAATTAGATAGACTCAGAAAAAAGCTAAAGACAAAACAGAAATAAAAAATCATCACATATCAATAATCATCCTAAGTGTGATAGACTGAATTGAATTCACCAATCAAAAGACACAGGTGATTGGCTAGATCAGAAAACAAAACCCAACTTTCTGCTATTTCCAAGAGTCACATCTGAGCTCCAAACATAATATCGGAAAGGGTTAGAGAACAACCCAACAAACAAATGCAACCCCCAAAACACTAGGGATATCCATGCTTAGTCAGATAAAGTAGACTTCTAACTAAGAAAAATAACAAGATTCTGAGATAAACACTATGTAATGATTAAGGGATTGATATATCAAGAAAACATGACACTTAGTAATGTACAAACACTAAATGAAGGGCCATAAACTATATAAGGCAACTATTATTAAATAGGAATCCAGATATTAGCAGCCATACAATAATAGTAGGAGACTGTAACTCTCCACTTTCACTAATGGGAAGATCAATCAGACAGAAATTCAACAAGGAAACAATAACCTTAAAATATGAATTAGTCTACATGGGCATAATAACCATTTTTAGGATACTGCACCCCCCAAAAAAACCTGAGTATACATTCTTCTAAAGTGCACACGGAACATCTTCAAGATAGACCACAGGCTAGCTCTTAAAAAAAAAGTGTGAATAAATTCATGAATATGGAAACCATATTAAATATCTTCAATGAGCACAATGATATCAAAGTAGAAATCAACCGCACCAAGCAAGCAGAAAAAATTTCTAATATATGGAGACTGAACGATGATTGGATACATGAGGAATCATAGAAGAAATGAGGAAATAAATGAATGAGATAAACAAAAATAAGGACAAGCACCAGAATCTATGTGATGAAGCAAAAGTGGTTCTAAGATGTAAGATATATCTATACAGGTCTATGTCAAGAAACAAGAAAGAAATCAAATAAAAAACTTTACCTTTCACCTTAAGATACTAGAAAAAAAAAAAACAGACATAGAAGGAAGGAAATAAAATAGAACAGAAATAAACAAAATAGAAATAAAAAAGATAGTCCAAAGGTCAATGAACCAAAAGCTGGTTCTTTGATAAAAAATAACCTTTAGCTAGACTCATTTCGGGAAAAGGGAAGAAAAATTTAATCAATAGACTCAGAAATGGAAGAGTTATTGCACACATTTCAGAAAAACAGTGGTTCATGGGAGATAAACATGAATGCGTACCAGCAAGTTCAATGACCTAGATGAAGTGGACAGATCCTTGGAAATCTACAACACTCTGGACAGAATCAAGAAGAAATAGAAAACCTGAACAAACTAATCACTAGCAAGAAAATTAAATCTCCCCCAAAACAAAAGTCCAAACTCAGATAGTGACACTAATGAGTTATACTAAATCTTCAAAGGTGGACTAATACCTATTTTTCTTAAACTCTTCCATAGAATCATACACATTCTATGAGGCCAATATCACCCTAATACCAAAACCTGACAAAGACATCATACAAAAAAATAAAATTACTGACAATACCCCTGATGAATATAGATGCAAATTCTGAATAAGACATATTAATAAGCATATGGTGTAACCGTGTGTATATGTAAGAGAGCTACTATGACATTGATAATACCCCCAAATCTTCAAAAATAGCATACAAAAATCAAATGAAGAAACAGATCATAACATAGAATTTCAAATGCCTAAACCCTAACAGGTTCAGGCAGAATCTGTACTAGAAATCTGCCTTGCATTTAGCTAACAGAAACACCACTAAGTATAGAATTTCATATAGAGGTTTCCCACACATACGCTTAACAAACAACAACCAACTAGCCACCCACTAACCAATAGAAAGGGGAAAATATAGTCTGCCATTCAAAAAAGCAAGTCTACCAGCCTATAAATGACTAGTAGCACACCAGACAGAGAAAAAATTAAAAATAAAAATGTGGTTCAAAGAGTTGTGGTTGCTGGGTCCTGGACTTGATGGCTTTAGCCAACTCCTAACCACAGCCAAAGAAGATTTAGCTAAACAATTTAATTCTCTCATTTATAAAATATGTGCCTAGCTCTAATTCTCCTCTTTCAATAAAGTGACATTATGTAGGAAAATGCTCCTTTATGCTCACTGCCTGTGGCTGATGTCAAAAAGAATCATTTTACCATAAATATCACAACATCTTACAAGTCATAAAAATGATTTGTAGACTAAAATCCTTTAAATAAGCACAACCCTTTATAGTCTACAAAAGACTTCATATTCTTCCTCACAAAGGAGTTACTATCCTTCTTTTACAGACAAGGATCACAGAGCCCAGAGAGATGGCTTTATATTTCCATCACTGCAGAGCACATCAGGCCAAGACAATTTTAAAAACTAGGCATCCCGATTCATATTCAAAGTTACCTCTTTTATACCATCAATGACTCAAGGATTATTATTGAGTAGGACCTTTGGAAAACTGTTGGTTGAAAGGAGAATGGATAAATAAGTGACAGATGTTTTCAGTAAGTTGACTGGCATGTAGCCCAGATTCACCCCCATCTTAATGCTTGGGAGCTGTCCAATATGAATATGACTACACACTGTTAGGTAACCAGAGTAGATGACAATCTCTTTGTGCAAGATGAGAAAAACTGAAATATATTCTACTATGACATCTGTTTTCAGCCAGACGAAGATGTGAAATGTTTTCTGGTTGGGAAGTTTGCCTCTGTCTACCACTGTTCTTAATTTAGACCTTATTTAGATCTCTAATGACTGTACAGAAGGCTTTCTAGTGGGTTCCAGTGAATATTCTAAGAGCCACTAGCCAATTTAAGGAAATTCTGCAGAAATAGTTGAATTTGGTAATGCAGTCATATTTGTACACCATGTGTAGCCTTTTTTTTTTTCTACTAGTCCCATCTGACAACTGCTAGCCAGTTGTTAGACATCAGATTCCCTAGTTGCCAGAAGAAAAAAAAAATACCCTGAAATTTGGCAACTCTCTTGGATTTTCCCAAACCTTCACAGCAAAGTCCTAGCTTACTGGCACGTACTTCCTGGGTGATTTCCTGGCTTAAAAAGCACTGTGAACTCTGGCTGCCCATGGAATTCTCTGGCACTGTAAAACAGCTTGGCCTTTGTGGTTATGAACTGAGGTCTAGGTCAGATTAGATGAGTATTTTATCCTGTTTACTTCCTTGAACTGCCTTCAAACTAAGGAAGGAAAGGGCTGGGAAATGAGAGAGTTACAAAGCCCCAGAAATTTTCAAATCATCTAGAGGAACACACTGACAAGCTTTACTGTTGAGGTATGGAGTACTATATTTTTTTCCATTGCAGGATTTTGAAAACTTCTTACCTTGTGATTACTTAGGCAATGGGGAGTCCATTTTGGATATCTAGATAAACCTAGGTACTAAGCATCAGGTGAAAAAAAAGAAGACAAGATAGAATTTGCATTTTAAGGTCTGGGTTCAAATGCCTGCTCAACCCTTTATGAGTTGTTGAGACTGGAAAAATCACTACTTCTCTGAGTACCTATTTCTTTGCTTGTGAATTAGAGATATTTTTTCTATGAGTTATTGGCAGTATTGAAAGGAATTGTGTATATATTTGTGCATATATTTGAAAATTGATAAAGTATATAGAATTATTAGATGTAATTACTATTAGATGTAATTAACTGTCATTGCTATGGCTACTGCTAACCAGTTTATTACTATCTAAAGACTACATTGACAATACTCCAATTCTGATCTTACTTGAACAAATGTATCCTGTTGTGCATTTTCATCTCTCTCCATATCTAGGTCTTTGCCCCATTTATTTCATCCTCTAGAATGTCTTCCTCTACACTGCTGCCAATTCACCCTAAATTCTACTGATGTCTCAAAGTCTTACTCATACCTGTGTGCTTTAAGCATCTTAAATTAACTAACCTAATGCTCCACGTGACCTGCCGTTACAGGTTCTCCTGCTAAGCAGTCTGTTCCACATTTTCCAGCCCTCACTCAGTCTGTATAACAGAGGGAAACCATGTAACCTTTCAAGGCCTCAGGTACTCAAGTGAGGCCAGTGATGGCCACACAGTCTCTGCCTAGCATACATGATTCCTTGGGACACAGATGGAGTTGATCTGAAGGATTTTGTAGTGAACCAGAAATAATGACATAAAATGAGGCATTCTTGATTTCAATTTTTGCTTTCAGACTTTTGTAAGTTCCAGTAGCTTAGTCCTAGTCTTTATATTCCAAGAAAGGTTGGTCCTGCCTTGATCTGGATTAAAGCAGACCAAGTCCCAAACTCCTTCCTCTACGTCAAAGAGTAAGAGTACACAGATACTTACCCTCTCTGAGGTCTCGTTCAATCTTGGATGATGATTTTTTCCCCATTGACAATCCACGAACTTCTGCCCCCTCCATGCTCACTCCTGAAGGGACCCTGCCCATTCAAAAATTTTGAAATAGCAATTTCCCACTGAATATAAATTTTCAAGGGAAAAATTTCCTTACTGAGATAGTGTAAGGTTAAGACAAACGGTTACATCATATTTTTATTGTACACAAGTTCACATGTCTTTCAGAAACAAATTAGAGTCACTATTTCCATGAAGTTTTCATCTATTGCCTCAACTAGTGTGCTCTATCTCACTTATTAAGTCTTCATCACAATATTTATTACAATTAATTGTATTCATAACTTAACTCCCTCAGGTTAGCATTTGAATCTTAACAGAGCAGGAAAAAATTATCCCATTCATCTTTATAATGCTCAGAGTGTCATATTATGACTTGAACATAGAGAACATCACTGAACAGTGGTTGAATTGAAATAAATAGTATCCTACTGTAATGGCTGTTGACTTTGAGAAAAAACTTACAAATCTGCGTCAAACTTCTAAAAACACAAAAAACGATAAGGATGTCCTTTCAATATATGCACATTCAATAATCCAAATGTGCACATATATTCTTGGGTTTCTTACAATGACTTTAAGCCTGTCATGTGTGGAATCCTTGAAACCAAGTGAAAGACAAAAGACCACAAGGTTTTGCATATGTGTGTTTTTATCGCTGTGGGTGTGTGTACATACACGTGCACACATGAAACACACACACACACACAAAGAGAGAGCTGAATCTTCCAGTCCCTATGGTGAGTCTTTTAGTAGGTTATATGCATTTTCAAGGTCACAGTTAACCTTTGAAAGTGATATAATATAACCTCAAACATGTAGCTCCAATACCATATGATTCCTAGAACTGCTCATAACGTACACATTGACCTCTAACTTCTATAATTTAAAAATGAGTTCTTTTAATTTCTAATATTTTAATGTGTAGTAAAACTGAGTCTCATGCTTTCAAATAAATGCTGTAAGGGAACTCAGTGTTAACAAGAAAATTTCAGTTTTATTCTATTAGTAAGTCAAAACAGCACACAATTTTCTCTAACCTGGAATCATATGTTAAGTCCTAAGAAATCACCTGACTCAGCCTCTGAATTTAAGAAAAAGCAAGCAATCCACAGAGGTAGATAAATTACTAAAGGTTACACAGAAGTGACAGGGAGAGCTAGGACTCCCAATTCCCCACTACTTGGAAGTCTTTTAGTTACATCTTTATCTATTATCTGTTGTCTTATTGTCTATAAATTCCTAATAGTAGGTATGATTCTAAGCATTTCTTCTCATTTAAAATACACAAGTTTTTGTACTGAATAAACAACTCACCGGTTCTCATCATGCCGTCCTCCATATCGGATCCAATAATTCTGTTTTACATTAAAAAAAAAATAACTCAATAGTTTAGTACTAAGAAACCATTTACAGAAATAAGATAAAATGTATACTCAAAGTTTTCCTAAAATATTAGGAAATTCACATATTTTCTAACCATACAGAATATTTTCCCATTCAAAAAGTATGAATAAAAAGGAAGGTTAATGTTGCTCTAACTTTGGAAAAAAACCAAAATGATGCACAAATGAATAAGAAAAATAACATCATGGAATTATCTTAGACATCATTATTTTAGTCAAGAAAGTTATTTAGAATTTAGTGTGGAAAAAATGCTTAAAATACCATCACAGTCATATCCCTTCTGTTTTATTAATAAAACCTACAAACAAAAAGTCCGGCATGAGTAATTAACTGTACAGGATCATAAAGTAAGTGAACTTTTCTGTGATTTCCTGGGATAATGTGATTTTAATCTAATTAGTAGGATTTATATAAACATTAACAATGTTTTATTAGTAAGAATACACTACAATTATGTTAATTTTTAAAATATACCAATAAAAAATATATAACTAAGACAAACCCTATAAATGTGATTGCAGAATTGAGGCTACCTGAGAGGGAGGTTGGATGGTAATTTGGGGAAAGGGGCACAAAGAACTCTGTTGGAGATCTAGGAATGCTGGAGTGCCTAGTCCAATAACATACATCTGAAGAGAAGAAAACTTTTATCTTTAAATTAAAGACAGTATTGTGGGCCTCCCCTGGTGGCGCAGTGGGTTAAGCAACGCACTACAAAGCAAATCGCAGCCACTGCAGCACGAGTTCGATCCCTGCTGCCGGCCAGGGGGG